>JAWRVF010000566.1:0-235009 GCA_036785485.1 Physcomitrellopsis africana
TCACAACCCTCAAGACGACGCAACCGAAATGAAGATCTTCAAGAACGACATGTTCTTCCTTGAATAGATGGCGAGATACAACGTGTTTGGTATCACGACCTTGGAAGAGATTCTCGATGTTTGGTGATTTTATTGGAGATAGGAACAACTCCTGACGGTGTTTCAAATGTGATATTTGAAGGAAGTTATGAAGGTCACAACAATGATCAAATAACAGGGTGGTCTTCTCGCCCTGGAATGGGACACTATCGATGGCTGAGAAGACCCATCAATTACCTTTGAAGAGAACAAAGATCAGAGTATGTAGCAAATACTATTCGCCACATCTTAGACTTTCTACACATGTAATCACCGCTCCTCGTGGAACTCGTCCATTAAAGGGGGGGGTAATGTCATGGACATATACATAGTTACCTATATGATCAGATAGAACTAGATAAAAGAAGATAAAAGCAGGTTAATTCCATAATATCTTTAGAAAAACTTCCTAGAAACTTCATAGACGCTGCTTTGACTTTATAAGTGTCCATAGTAGACTTTTGGATTAGAAACTTGGTCAATAAGTTAGCCACATGTCGCACATGTTGGTAGCTTGAAGACCAAATAAATACGTGAATATATAGGAAACTTGCCCTGCAAGTTCGACACGTGTTTGCAACTTGGACATGTGTCTTGTAAATTGGACACGTGTTGAGGTCTTATAGAACGTCGCCACTTAGCTCTTAGATAAGAGACATAAGAATGGCCTTCTTCACTCTTGTCAACTCCTTTCTTGTTTCCAATCTAGTTCAAGGGTCTCTAGTTTTTCTTGTCTTTTTGGCATTAGCCATTCCAGTTTCTTTTTAATATATATACTTCTTTATATTTATTTCTTTGAGAGAGGTCTCACTTGTTTATTTGACTTCATCCAGTTATTGTCCTTGACACCTAATTTGATAGAAGCCGCTCAAAAAGCTTCTTAGATAGGGATATATATTGGAGTCAAGGTTGAAGAATTCTTCAGTCTCAACAATGAATCTCTTAGAGTTCTAGCTCACCTTTCTTGATATTGTTTATTTAATCATCTAGATAATTCAAGTCTTTGTTGGTTTCTTCTTAAAACTTCTTTCCAGTTCAAGTTTCTTATGTTGTATTCTTGTGCCTTTGACTATTTTTTAAAACTGCCCTCATCTTAAATATTGGAGTTGGATCTTTCTTGTTAGAGAGTGGATTATTTCTCTTTTTGAAGATATACTAATACTTTACAAATTACGGATTACCCTCCTTTAAATTGATATTTCCTTCATTGTAATATTGGAGCTGTATTCTTCATATGAGAGAGTGGATTACCTCTCTCTTTGAAGATCTTAAAGTATTTTAGAGATTGCAGATTAACTTCTTTTAAATTGATATTATTTTTTTATAGATTCATTTAGTTTTTCTCTTAGAATGGTTAAAAGTCAAAATATTAGTATGACCAAATCTGTTGAGTCCAAGTTAGATACCATCATAATTACTTTTACTATTTTATCTGTTAGGACTATGGAGATTGAAGGGATTGTTGCAAAGTTGCATAACGATACAATATTTAGAATATCACAACCTAGACTACATCCATCTCCAATTTCTATACTTGAAGATATATTACTACCTATATTGTGCCAAGAAAATCTACTTAAAGAGCCTTAAATTAGTTTTTTGGAGAAATATGATGGTACACATTGTCGTAATAGAGAGAATTTGCCTCAAGAAAGCACGGAGCTTCTAGTTGCCACTAATTGCTCAACTAAGTTTTAAAATAATAAAACTTCAAAATTTATATAAAGATCTTCTTCATAGGGCTATTACATCCAATATATAAGTCTTATTTTGAAAAAACATTCAAAATATAATAAAATATTCTAAAACCCTCATTCACTCGTAAAGAGGAAATTTTTTTCAAACTTCAAAAATCCATAACTTTTAATCTAATAGTCCAAATCTACTCAAAATTAATAAAAATTACTAATGTATTCTTAAAAACTATTATAACAAATTTCAACTATTGATTCATTATCAATCTTTAGATATCACAAATATCCTAACAGTAGCTTCAAACCCTTGTTTATAAACACCTGCATACTAAATTCTTCATATCTCACAAATTAAAAGTCCAAATGCTATGAAACCTTAATGTATATCTTTTTAACATAATAATACACCTTCTTAAAGATTTTAGACAACAATTCGTCTGAAAACTCAAGATATGGCAAAAACCATCACTATCAACAAAATGGTCTATTTATTGCCTTAGAATTCAATTTGCTATCTTTGACTCCTAATATCTCCTTTTTTATAACTCTAAATATAATAATTCTTCTATATCAAATATAAATCTTAAAATCACCTCTCTATCCACACCTTCTAATCTCCAAAAGCTTTTATACAACTCTTCATATTCTCAAAAGAGTGACAGTAGGTATAATTTATATATCTTAACTTCAAGCACCTACTCCTCGCTCGTAAAAACTCCAAACCTCTTGATTCTTATATCAAAAGTATAATACAAAAAATAAGCTTTCTAATCCTAATTTTTTATTTTCAAATGCTCTCTTTCAATTTGCCAAAATCCTTGTTCTTCTCATACATAGCCTCTTCAAAGCCTATTGGACATGACCATTGACCAATAGGAATAAAGAGCTTCACCTCTTGCCTTCATTCATCCATTCTTTACCTTCATCCTTTCAAATAAGCCTCTTAGTAGTTTAATTTTTTATCTTTGGCTCCTAATTTCCTTTCAAGGCTTCATATTAAATATTTAGGTTCTATATAATTTAGATACTATAATTAAATTAAGTAAAAAAAGATCAAAATAATTTTTTTTATATCAACTCTTTTAAATATTTTATTAATCATTTTAATATATATTATAATTTATAAATATATTAAATATTTTAAGTAATTTTTACATATTACAAGAAATTATAATACAACAATATTCAAAGTTTCAAAGATTTATCAATCAAATTTAATTGATAAAGGTTCTATAACTTGATACTTATCTAATAGAAGAACCATGCATTGGATTGATTGGCACCTTGCTTATTAGACAAGCATTATCATGATTTTTCCTCTTATTTGAAAAAAGATCATCAATTTTAAATAACTTTGAAACTTTTATAGAAGTATTTGTAGAAGCATTTGGAAAATATGACAAAATTCATTAAATAATAGCCAAAATCCGAGAATTGCAATAAGGGGCATGCTCTACATTAATCTATACATCGAATTTTAAGTAACTAACATACAACATCAATTGAGGTGAAGAAGCTTTGATAAGTTAATTCTATTAGGAATTAAGAGACAATATGAAGGATTTTTTATTGTTATATATATTGTTATTGAAGACCATATAAAAAATTAAAATATATTGTTATTGAAGACCATAGCAACCAAATTATATTTAATATAATTAGAATTTCTTCAAATCTTTTTATTCTTGGACTTTCTTGGTTGAAAAAATAATATCCATTTACAGATTAGAGGTTGTAAAGAATGACATTTCTAATAGAAATTCTTACAAGAAAACTTTGTAAAAAGTCATGAGTTGGTATACCTTTATTTATTAGAGCAAGGACCTTTATAAGATTAGCCAAAAAAAATATACCATTTGTTATTTATATGATTCCAATTAAAGAAGATATGACATTATTGGTAATTATTTAAGAGTAATATAACAAATTTTAAGATATTTTTTAGAACAAGAATATTGATATATTATTAAAGCATTGACTATATAATTGTACCATAGATCTTCAAAAAAGAATGCAATTATCTTTTGGCTCAATTTATAATCTTTTTCAAAACAAATTTTTGATATTAAAAGATTATATTGATAAAAACCTTGCAAAAAACTTTATTAAGCATTCAAAGTTTCTAACAAGTGCATCTATATTTTTTGTGAAGAAAAATGATGGTTCCTTATATATATATGATGATTATCAAAGATTAAATAAGATAATTGTGAAGAATTGGTATCCACTACAGTTAATCTTAGGACTTTTCAAATAATTTAATCAAGCCAAGATTTATATTAAAATAAATATTTGTGAAGCATACAACTTAGTATGAATCAAGTAGAGAGATAAATAGAAGATTGTATTTTAGATAAGATATGGATATTTTGAATATAATATCATATCCTTTGATTTAACAAATACACTTTTTATTTTTTAGCATTTAATAAATGACATCTTTTGAGAGCATCTAGACAAATTTGTGGTGATTTCTCTTGATGATATCTTGATCTATTCAAAAAAATTAGAGGAATATGAAGAGTATATAAAGTTAACATTACAAAAGCTATAAAATATAGATTTATATGTCAAAGTAAATAAATATATATTTCACCAAGTAAAGATGGAATTTTTGGAATACATTACATCTATTGAAGGTTTAATGATGGATCCTAAGGATGTAGAGATGGTTATATACTGGATCATTGTAAAGACTGTAAAAGATGTACAATGCTTTCTTGGATTTGTTAACTTCTATCAAATCTTTATAAAAAATTATTTTCAATTTGTCAACTCTCTTACTTGATTGACATGCAAAGACAAATTAGAATAGAGTCTTTAAATAAAAAAGACATTCTAAGATCTCAAAACAACGATCACCATAGTTCCAATCTTGGTGTATTTAGATTTTATAAAGGTGTTTTATACTAAGATCAATGCTTCAGATTTTGCACTAGGGACTATACTTTTATAAATGGATATAGACAATAAATTCCATCTTATTGCATTTTATTCTTGAAATTTTTTTCTTATCAAAATTAATTATAAAATCCACAATAAGAAACTTTGTACAATTGTAGATTCTTTTCAAGAATGGTGTTATTTTTTTGAAGGAGCAATACATCTTGTGACTATGTACACAAATCACAAGAACTTGGAATATTTTATGTCAGCTCAGGTTTTTAATTGCTATTAACCTAGATGAGATATGTCATTATTTTGATTTGATTTTGTTATCATTTATTGATTCAAGAAGCAATAAGAGTTGTTTGATGCTTTATCAAAGAAATCATATCTTGTAGCAAAGATAAGAGAGGCTACATTTGGTTAACAATATAAAACTTTGTTGAAGCTGGAGCAACTTCATTTTTGTGCCACTATTACATTGGCACCTATTGATTTTAATTTCTTCAATAAAAAGCATGCTGCAACCACTAAGGATACTTTGGCCTTTAATATCAAGGGTTGCCTCAATAAAAATGTCGATAAATTCAAGTTTAAGGAAGACCTTTTATATTTTGAAGAATATTTGTATATTCTAGAAGAACCAATACAATTGCACATTCTTAAATCTCGCCATGATTTTCCAATTGCGGGTCACTTTGGATTTAATAAGACCTTAGAATTTATTTCTCGAGATTTTTGATGGCTTCAAATCTAAAAGGTTGTAAAAGACTTTTTATTCTCTTCTAACATCTATTCAAGGTCCAAGAATCCTTGATATTATCCTTATGGACTCTTACAATCCTTGCTTATTATAAGATAGTTATGATCTTCTATTTCAATGGATTTTATCACGGATCTATTGCCATCTAATTCATTAGATAACATCCTTGTAGTGGTTGATGAACTTATAAAGATGGCTTATTTCATTCTTTACAAAAAGATTGAGTCTAGTGAAGAAATAATAAGATTTTTTTTTTAATAATATATATCAATATCATGGCCTACTAGATGATATCATATCTAAGCATGGATTCCAATTTGTATCTAAGTTTTGAAGATGCTTCTTTGAAATATTGAAGATAGATATTAAAATTTTTTTGGCTTTCCATCTTCAAATCAACAACCAAAAAGAACAAGTTAATTAAGTTTTCGAATAGTATTTACAATACAATATTAACTATCAACAAGACAATTGGATCTTGTATTTACCATTAGTAGAGTTTTCATATAATAATATTATTCATGCCTCAATTCAACAAATACCATTTTATTCCAACTATAGATATCACTCAAAGCTTGATCTATAGAGTATGTGAAAGAACAATAATTCAATAACTGAAGGGCTTGCAAAGCATTTACCACAACACCAAACAACCTTGAAGCTTCAATTGCAAACAACTCAAGATGCTTACAAGATATCTGTAGATAAATTTAAAAATCAACTGCTTATTTTTTATATTAGAGATAAAATATGGCTTCTTTGATGAAACATCAAGATGAAGCAACCATGCAATAAGTTGGACTATCACAAGTTAGGACTATTTTTCATTCATAAGCAAATTAATCCACTGGCATATTTTTTGGAACTACCATCTTCTATGAAGGTACATTCAATTTTCTATATTTTTCTTTTGGAACCTTATAGAAAGTTACATATTTTGAGAAGAGTATAATAATTGCCATCTAGTATTGAAATAAAAAATCATAAAAAATACAAGGTTAAAATGGCACTTGATTCATAGCAAAAGTGGAACAAATTAGAATATTTTGTTCATTGGTGCAACTATAATATGAATGAGTATACATAAAAACCAGCTGAAAATCTTGTCAATGTATCTCATAAGATATAGAAATTTCATCGACTCTATCTCCACAAATCCAAATGTATTTGATGATAACTTTGTGGTCAAGATTGGATTCAAAAAATATCTATAAGAAGGGGAGAGTCAAATCAAAATCTTCATTAATATATAGTCATCTATTTTAAGATAAGATAGAATTGTATAAGCAAGTCAATTAGCATATCAAACCTTCAAATATTGAAAGATTTAGTAGAACAAGATTCAAAAGATTAATTTGCTATGCAAGCTTCAAGCGAATTAGTACAGCTTTTATAGCTTTCAATTAAGCAAAGTGAGCACAATACATTTTAATATCAACTATGACTACAATTAAAGCCATTAGGAACAACATCCAACCATGTAAGTCTTGATCCTGATGCTTGAGCTTTAATGATATTGCTTAAGCTTGGAAAGGTGAATCCTTTTAAACCTAAAATCTTATTTAGAGGGTGTTTTAAAAGCTACAATCTAGATCACATCCTTAGATGGGATGTTTCAACAAAGCAAGTACTAGTTCAAGGCCATAGGTGATTTCTTCAAGGACTAGTAGAATCTATTGTCTAAGAACAAAGATCAAAAATACATGATATCATTAGTGTAACATATTCTCAATTTTCTACATATATAAGAAGATTTTTAAAGATATGGGCTATTCTTGGAACTTGTTGCTAGAAAAAGTCATGATGTTAGGAACATACACTTTGAAAGTTCATAAAACCTTTTAGAACATTCTAGAAGTTTCTTAGCTAATAGAAGCTGCTTGAAAAACTTCTTAGTTTGATGGAAGCTGCTCAAGAAGTTTCCTAGATAAGAATATATATTAGAATTGAGGTTGAAGAATTCTTCAATCTTAACAATGCATATCTTAGAGTTCTAGTTCAAACTTTATTTGTTCTTATTAGTATCAAATACAAATATATGGCTTTATCTAAGAAATATGTTAAATTTATGTGATTACAAAGATTATTAAATGATCTAGGTTTTCTTCAAAAAGAACCTACTACAATCTATATTGATAACCAAAATGAAATATTTTAAAGTCTTAATCCAAAATTTTATTCTCAAATCAAACATATAAAAATATAATATCATTTTATTTGTGAGATTGTATAATCTAGATAAGTCTAATTATAATATGTATCTACTAATAAAATAGTAGCAAATATTTTAACTAAGAGTCTATATTAGTAAAAATATCATCAATTTTTG
The DNA here is from genome assembly GCA_036785485.1 of Physcomitrellopsis africana. NCBI lineage: Eukaryota > Viridiplantae > Streptophyta > Bryopsida > Funariales > Funariaceae > Physcomitrellopsis > Physcomitrellopsis africana. The sequence goes on from JAWRVF010000566.1 coordinate 7,751, forward strand.
AATGATCTTAGTTTGTATCTTTTTGATAATATCTAAAAATTTTCTAATCTTTCAACTAATTTCTAAGATTCAAAACTTTGTATTCTTTGAGTTAGACAAATTTAATATTTTATTATTCAATAGTTCTAATTCTTTTATTATATATCATTGATCCAACACCAAGACTTGGAATAAATATAAAATAGATAATACATAGTAAATATAATAAAAACTTATTTTTAAAGAATATTAATTAAATAATTAATTAATAGGAGGATAATATATATATATATATATATATATATATATATATATATATTGCAGAAAATAATTTGTTGTGTATTTAAAAAATAATATAATAATGTTCTTTTTGACATAAAGATATAATCTTTGATTATGTAATTAAGATATTTTATTTTATAGAAATTTAATTCAATTTGATTCTTTTAAAGTCTTATAGTAATCAATTTTTGTTTAATTTTTATAAAGAAAAATATTATTTATTGAATCTTTATTAAATATAAAAATATAATTCTATTTTTAATATTATAAAATATCTTTATATATATTTTTATTTTTTTCATTCTAATTCTATAACAACCATATCAATTATTCTATTATATTCAAAATTTTAAATTTATTTTTTTATTTATTATTATAATACATGACCATATAAGTCATGGTCTTAAAAATCTAATATCTTCATCTACTATATATAATATAAATTTTTTTATTCTTTATATTTTGTAATATTTTAAATCAAATTCCATTTTTTTCATAACAACTTCACCAAACATTGGTTCAACAAATCTTAATTCTTACATACTCACATAATTTGCCACTATATTTGATTATCAACAAAGATTTTATACATATATTTTTATTTTTAATTATTTTTTAATAATATAAGTACTATGCTAAGTTTTTAATTTAATTTAATTAAGGGGTTTAATACATATAAGGAATATTTCACTAAGACTAGGTAAAAAATATATCAACAGAAATATAATTTGAAGGTCTTTGTTTTAACATTCCTTGAACTTGGTTATAAACTTAATTTAAAAAACTTATAGAATACATTTGAATCATAGAAGATGTATGTATCATTAGTTAATAAATAATAAAGATTTTTCTTGTAATTAAGCACAAATAAATTAATATGTTTTGATCATGGATCATATCATGAGTTAAAAGATATTATGCAGAGGAGATTTTTGGAAAATATTTTAAAAAATAAATCTTTGACAATTGAATGGTTGAAACTTCATAGGAAAATAACCAAAATTAATCATTAGAAATATTTTATATATTAGAGCTTAAATCAAGAAGATACCAAATTAAGTGACAAAATTTACTTATTTTTTAAATATTAATTTATAAAGTTTATTTTGATATATTTCATATATATAATTCATTAATTTTGATAACTATAATGTCTAAAAGAAATAAAAATCTTACTCTTTTTTATAACAAATTACTTATATAAATAATTATGTAAATAATTTATGTAAGTAATTTATTATATAATAAGTCATTGCAATGTTTCTTACAAACTTGAAAATCAAACTTCCTTGCAAAAACTTGATTATCAAGTGCTTGAAATCAACATAAGAAACAATCAAGAAATGGGATTTTTTTTGGTTTTTTTGGTTTTTTTATATTTGTGTTGAGTAGATTTCTGTGTTTTGCAAAATGTAGAATTGCATTTTTAGACACATGTATTGTCTGGTTTTGTAATGTAGCAATGAATGCAAGAACGAACTGCAATCAGGGGATGAAAAAGTTGGCAAGGTTATCATTAACGTAGGTTAGTAAAATCGTTTGGAGCTTGCAATGTATCAAGAGGCCATGTAATAACATTTTTCAGCATTAACAACGCGGTCAAGTTCTTATGTCCATTTTTTAAAAGGAAAAAAAATGTGCAAGAATTTTGTGTGGCGAAACCCGCCTGCTTGACGAATCTGCCCTTTTCATTGCTTTTCAGTGCTTTTCGTGCTTCACTGCAAGTAAAACTGGAGCTCATTTTGTGGCCGCATGACTCCCATCTTCACAACTGAATGTGTCCTCCTGGAGCAAGACATTCTAAGTGGGCAGTCCAGCCCAGTTGGGTCTCAACCTTGAAGCATTCTCGTCATTGCAACTCGGTTTTCTTTTGACTTGTGTGACTTTTCAACACTCCTGCATGTAAAACTTCTCACTTCTTCCAGAAAAATAGAACAAAATAAATGTCAAATCGGCTGTATTACACAAAAAACAGTGTTGCATGTAGTGAAGGGTTGGGAGTTGTTAGCGTTTTGGTTTCATACTTTTCACTGTTTGGGATATCGACTTTGCCCTAGATTTTTGTAGGCGGAAAGCTACCAGAACTTGAGGAAACATTAGTGTGTAGTGATGTGAATGTGTAAAGGAAAAGAGGTGTTTTGATGCTACCTTGGTGTCTGGCTTTGTCTAGTTAGATGCGGGGGGTTGCATCAAACTGGACTCCTTCGATCGAGTCATGCAAAAGTACTTCTACTAATTTCTGATCGAAGTAATCTTCAGGTCTGACTTTACCGTCGTCAGTCAGGTGATTGATCATGGTATTGGCTGTATACCTGGCAGTGAATCCGGGTGAGAGACTAGCTTCTGTAACCAGAGACGTATAAAACACCGAAACATCAACTGATTCATCGCTTGGATATAGATCGTTGACGAGTATCATGGCAACTACGCTCACCCCCATATCGATCGAGTAAAACTTGGTCTGCACAAAATAGAACACAAGCAATCGAACCATCACGCATTGCAGAAGCTGTATCAGAATGTGATTGCCGAACGCATGCATCTCAACGTCGATCCCAGCTTGTGCACACACTAGATCCATTGCGATCGGTTCAGTTGCGAGGTTTGCTTCGGTCGACAAATACTTCCCACGACATTGACAGCTCGGGACAAAACAAAATCGAGTTAATAAAATAAAATGGATTTCCAATAATTGTCGCCTGGACTCCAGGATGGTGATTTTCCATGCTGGCTAGCTAGACCATGAATTGAAGGTTTTGGATCCACATGCGAAACGCTTGAATTCTTTTAGGTGAAGGGCACTCAATCGTCCGACTAGAAGTACCACATTCCTTAAGTTGGTGGGCAAACAAAGGAGACATTTACTGAAATTTCTTCCCAAGTTGTCAGTATCATGCTCTGCTCAGAAATTTGGGTACCTTATTCTTCTCCCCCACTGCTTATTCAACTCCATCGCCCGCCAATTCTCGAACTTGGACCTCCACGTTTGCAGCAGGACCTCCTGTTGCAGAGGGGGATGTGTTCACAAGATCTTGAGTAACTGGTGCCAAGAAATATTACTATTTAACCATCAAAAGTTTGAGAAAATGTGCCTGTTTAAAAGATTCCTAAGCTATTGGAGCTGTACCCAAATGTCGTTCATGCACAAACCGGTGCAACAGACAGTTTAACATAGTTCACATCGACAAATATTTTAAAGTAGACGAGACTGGAGGAGCACCCTCCATTGCACGAGCTTTTTAGATCGGTGGTCCTGGATCGATGTTCCTCACACACAGTTTAATTGGACTCCTGCCGCGGCTTTTTATACATAATGAGAAGGTGAGCAATCGACAATCATGGTAAGTGGAGCTCCGGAGCACTTGAGCTGCTGAGAGGGAAGGCGGTGTTGCGGCGGCGCTGCGAGGTCCAGCAAGTAGAAACGGACCGTGTCTGTTCTGCCGAAGGCGAATTCAGAGTGGTTGAAAGAGGGAGGAGGCCGATCAAGCTGCTGCAGCGATCGATCGCCGAAATCAGCGATGGCGTCGCGGAGAGGCATGATCTCGTTGGATCAGGCCAAGTCCATGATCGAAGAGTTGCCGCCAATGGTGTCGATGCGGAGCGCGGAGGATGATGACAAAGGGGGCGGCGGCGTCGTCTCCGTGGAAGCCAAAGGTCAGGAGGAAGAGTGGGACGCGTCGAAGAAACCCCCCTTCACCCTCGGCCAGATTCGAGCCGCCATTCCAAAACACTGCTGGGAGCGCAGCATTCCACGCTCGTTTAGCTATGTCGCGAACGACATCGCCATTGTGGTGGTGCTCGCGCTGGTTGCTGCGCACGTCGATAGCTGGTTCTTGTGGCCGTTTTACTGGTTCGCCCAAGGGACAATGTTCTGGGCGCTCTTCGTACTCGGCCACGATTGCGGACACGGTAGCTTCTCCCCCAGCAGGCGATTGAACAACTTCGTTGGCCACATCGTTCACTCGTTTATCCTTGTCCCTTACCATGGCTGGCGCATCAGCCACCGGACGCATCACGCCAACCACGGCCACGTCGAGAACGACGAGTCGTGGTATCCAATGACGGAGGCGCTGTACAGGACTCTGAATATCTTCCAGAAACTAGGTCGGTTGCAGTTTCCATTTCCCCTCTTCGCGTATCCATTCTACCTGTGGACGAGGAGCCCAGGCAAGAATGGGACCCATTACAGCCCATGGAGCGACCTGTTCGATTCGAGCGAGTGGAAGGAAGTGATCACCTCAACCGCTTGCTGGTTTGCAATGGTGGGGATCCTGGCCGACGTAGTCTCTCATAAAGGTTTCCTCTGGACGTTTAAGCTATATTTCATGCCTTACATCATCAGTGTCGTGTGGCTGGACTTCGTCACATACCTTCATCACCATGGACACGAGAAGAAAATTCCATGGTATCGCGGGCAGGAGTGGAACTACATGCGCGGGGGATTGTCTACCATCGACCGCGACTACGGGATCTTCAACAAAATCCATCACGACATCGGCACGCACGTCGTGCACCATTTGTTTCCCCAGATTCCGCATTACCATTTGGTCGAGGCATCTGCGGCGGTAAAGCCTTTGCTTGGAAACTACTACAGGGAGCCGAAAAGATCAGGGCTAATTCCACTCCATCTCCTCCCGATTCTCGTGAAGAGCTTCAACGAGGATCATTATGTGGCCGACGAGGGCGAAATTGTCTTTTATCAGAAGGATGTAAAGCAGTGATGCATCACCTCTTCTCGACCACAAAAAAATCATGGCTTTAGCGCGGCCCGTTTGCTCTCAACCTTTCTAGCATGCACTCTCGCGTTGGAATGATCCATCAATCGGTGATGCATCGTGGAAGGAGGGTCAGACCCCGGCGGGACGTCGATTGAAGACCTCCTTCAAAGGATTTAGCGTCTTATAGGCAGACATTCGATTAGTGATAGAGACAATGAGCTAAGATTTGATATTCGAACAGTGTGGCATGGATTTCCTTGCCCCATCCAGCTTCAATGAAAAAGACTTTGGTCATGCTATCTGATGGCGTCTCCTCTTGACTTCAATTTCCGGTACAACTGCCGAGTCGTGATCAGTCTTCTGTGGGTCCTCGAAATCAATTCCCCTGTCCTCAACTCTCACAACACTATTCCACTTGATCGTTATCATTCTGCACAAATTCTCGAATTGCTTAGTATTTTTGCAACTAACTCAACAGCCGCCTAAACACCGACACGTTGTGTCCAATGCTCGTATCAATCCTAGTCGCCGTAGTCGCACGCACGGTTCATCTTTCCTTTGCCACTTTTATATCCGTGTCTGGATCTGTTGCTAGATTGCAGGAACTCAACCCGCATCTCCGAGGCGGTAGTATCAAAATGGGGCACAGCCTGGTCGAAATTCCTGCCATCCTCGGATCATCGTGCTATTCAGGTTGTAGAATCTCCTCGTCGTGTGGAGTCTAGTGCTCTGTTGTCTCCGTGCGGCGCCATTCCGAGTGGCAATGTGGCAAAGTGTGCAGAACTCCCGTGCACGCTCTGGTCATGTCGCCACTATCGCTGCTCGGAAACTCCGCTCTGCACGGTCAGTGCATGCTTTGCTAAGACTTGGGACAAAGACTCAGGGCGAAGACTCCGAGGGGAGACTTTAGGCGAAGACTTGGAACGGAGACTTTAGGCGAAGACTTGGAACGGAGATTTTAGGCGAAGACTTGGAACGGAGACTTTAGGCGAAGACTTGGAACGGAGATTTTAGGCGAAGACTTGGAACGGAGACTTTAGGCGAAGACTTGGAACGGAGACTTGAGGCGGAGATGACTTGGGACGAAGAAGAGAGTGGGCATGGGAAAATAATAATACACGATAAATTATTCTTCACATTGAAGCCATTAAAAAAAACTATTTTTGAATGAGTACGAATACTGCTATTGAAATTCTGGGTTAGGGTTTTGCACTGGATTGGTCTAGTCTTGGGTTGGAGTTGTGCTTTGAATCAAGCATGTGTTTACTTTTTGATTTGCACTCACATGTACAAGAAAAGCATGTTTTGATAATTTCCCTTTTTAGAATAAAAATAAAAATAATTTTAATCATAACCTATTTTTAAAAAAAATTCTACATGTCTAAATTTTGTTGAATTAAATAGTGCAGATAGTTATGGATTTTTTTATTGTGTACAATGATATTTTTAGTTTGAATAAGAATGCAATAATTGGTCTACACGCATTGTTATTTTTCTATTTTTAAGTTATAACAGGAAGGTACATAAGTTCATGTATATAATTTTTGCTTTTTGATTATATCCTTACTATTAAAAATATAAGTAAAGATGTTTAATCCTAGTTGATTTATATTCTTACTTGCAACTAAAAATCTTTATACAGGTTATTGTGAGTCATGCAAATCTATATATATATATATATATATACAAATTTAACAAACTTAAATTCACAACACAGCATTGTAATAATATATTGCAATCATTTTTTATTTTTTATTTATTTTTCCCTATTATTCAATCAAATACTATAATTTTGATGTGTCCATTGATGAAAAATACATAAGTTGCATAAATTTACAGATTCTGTTTACAAAGTTTCAATTGCCATCCACTCATTGTAAATTCTTTTTGTAAATTATTGTAACCTTGCAACAAAGAAGATACTCTATTGCTACCTTATGGGTGAAGATTTTGATAAGCACGTTCATTATATAAATTAGTTATAATTCACAAACAATTTTTTAAAAAAGTTAGGATTTTTGAATTTCAACTTTAATGTACAAAATATGTTGACAATTCAATTATAATTATATGTAATCTTTTTACCACGCCATCCATAATTTAAAAAAAAAAAAAAAAAAAAAAAAAAAAAAAAACTCTACCACAGAAATTTTAATAAATAATAATAATAAAAAAAATAAATTCTGACAACATTAATATTTCATTTTTAAAATTTTAAAATCACACATTAAAAAAATGTTAACTTCAACTATTAAATTTGAATCTATTTTTTAAGAAAATGTTATTAAATTTATTTGAATTCCATTGGTTTAATGCTTCAATATGATTATTTAAGGATAAAGTAGAATAAATAAGTATGTTTTAATTGTTATACATTAAAATTTATTCATAAAAATCCAACTCAAGATTTTTTTATAATATTTTCTATAATATTTTCATTAAACTATTATTTTATAAATTGTTGCAGATAACATATTTTCATTATATATATATATATATATATATATTGCATGAATAAAATCTAAATAAAAAGTTGTATTGCCACAACATTTTTAAATAATCTGATGGTAAAATTGAAGCATAATTTATGGTTTATTTTCAAAGTATTTTTGATAAAATAAATATTATTACCAAACATTTTCAAATTTTAACCACCATTCAAAATAAATAGTTGTAAAAAAAATTATAAGATTTTAGATTTTTTTAATGTACAATTTTTTTTTAAATACTACAAATCAAAACCACACAATTTATGTAATTGCATTTTGTATTTTCTTTTTCTTGCAATTTTATTGTTGTATGTGTTTCTTTTATATTTATGTATATAGTTTTATTTTAGTGTGATTTTATCTACATTTCTTTAATTAATTTTTGTGTGATATTAGTACAATACGTTTGTACAATTCTTAATTATGTTGTTTGCATTGTGATGCATTATGTATCAATAGTTTATTTAAAACATATTACTTTCAAAGCAATATAAGGACACTCAATGTTATTTTTTTTGCAAAGGTGTAAGGAAAAGTAGAAGAATTATTATTTTATCATTATAGAAATTTACATAATAGTATCCTAAAATTTGTAACATATACTTCATATAACAATACAATCTTAAATGTATAATCTCTTCAATCAGAATTTTATATTTACATATAACTGATCAAGTGTAAATTTTTACTTGGTAGCACTTTCAGTTTATTATATGTAATAAATACTTATTAATCAAAATTAAAAATGACAATTTTACGAAGATAACTATTTCACTTTAAATGTACATTACATCATTTTTAATATTTTGTGAAACTGTAATCCTAGAATAGCAATAAATTAGGCACAATTCTTTCTGTTTGAATATTCTGAAAGTAATTATGCATCATTTACCACTTCATACATTAATATGTTGTGTGCTTTATGCCCTCAATTAATTAGGCTCCTTTGACTCAATTCCATGATACTTAGGTTACTTGCACAATGTAGGAAGTAATCCTTTCAAGTAGTTTTGCTAGCACTGGCATTGATGGAGGACACAGTGGGCTTGACGACCTCTTCTGCTCTGCAACAATTCACCATACTGCACATTCACAACATGAAAACAGCAATAGATTCGAAGAAGAAGAATAAGGTAAGTATACATCATTCAAATCAAGTCGGAGAGTTAAAGAGTGTTAGTGTCTAAGCCAGCTACCGTTTGAAACATGAGCTGCTAACACCGAGAAATCTTCGAAGATATTCCTATGAGGTAATTGAAAATAGTACTGAAAGAAGTCCTGCAGTAGAGATAGCAACAAGAAAACACAAAAACAAAAACAAAACAAAAACAAGGATACATCAATGATGATCACTATTGTCTACGAGTCTATGGGTTAAATCACAGCATAAGGCATACCAAAGGCTATCCTGGCCATGAAGTCGTGACTCTATCAAGCTACATAACCCTTGGACCTGTCGGAGGATCAAGTGATTCACGCTAAGTGGAGTTGAGGTATTAATATTGGTGAAGAACCTCCCAGAATGGAGTGTCAATACAACAAACTGTCATCGCCTGAGAAAGATGCAGCCGGAAAAATCATGCAGATTTCCCACATTGTGCCAGGCCTATGCAATAAAAACTAGATCATTCCTTGAATGGAAAAGACACCAAGATCAACAAGGGCTAAGACAAGCTTCTCACAGCAGCAAAAGGAAAAATGTAAACTACGCGAGTCGCTCTTCGTGCAAGAATTCAAACTCAATAGTGTAAATTCTGGTTATGTAGAAACAAAATGGAAGCGAACTGTCGACTTTTCAAACTTCAAAGTTTAAAGTAATAACGCATTTGATTGAATAACATTATCACCTCCTCAATCCGGGCCTTAAAAACTACCTCGCAGCACCGTTCCTCCTAACTGTCCCACATTCAATTTGTAGAGCCACGGCGACACGGAGGTTTAATTCGGTGATACACTCTAGGGCACAATGCACCAACACCTTCGACATGTCTTCGGCAGTCCATTGGACAACATTTCAGCATTTCAGAGAACTAAAATTGTACTAAAATAATTCCTAGACGAGGCTGCGAGTACAACCCGCACCAATATCGAATCAAAACAGCGACGCACCGTCTACTTCTTGGCTTTCAAACTATTGTTCTCCTTAATCCTCCGCCGATTGTCCAGCTTCAGCAACCGGATCAACTCATCGTCAACCATGGACTCGGGCTTCTTCCTCTGCAACTCACTCAACGGGGGCTTCTTATTGAGCAGGCTATTCAACCACTCGGGATACTCACTATCAGCGAGAATCGGCGGATCAGAGCCGTCTTTCTTAATGTTCGCCCCCAACACGGCCTTCTCCCGTAGCTCCTTGGCGACCACGGGCACCACGGGTCCTTCAGCGCTTCGGCCCTTCTTCGACTTCGCCGCAGATCCACCTTTCGCTGACGATCCAGCAGCACGAAGCCGGGCGCTCCCTAGCAGCGCCCGCGCTCGCGCAGCCATCCCCAACATCCTGGTCACACTGCCTCCCACCGAGCCCCTTAAACCCTAAAAAGTCCCAAGCTCTGCGCCACAATCAAATTCCTACCATTCGAGCTCCCGGAAAGCTCCAACTACGCCGTGTCAATGCGCTCTACACTGTGAATCGTTCGCATCCAGCTTCGATCCTCACATACACGCAAATGCGAGCACCGATCACACACTCGTTGCTCCGCCTCTCAAGTCTGCGATGTAGCCGGCTTGCGCTTGGAAGAGACTCATGGATGAATGATTTACGTCCCATGGATGAATTTCGAGATTGGGATGAATTTCGTTGAACCATGATGTACTTCCTTGTCCAATCCACTACCGAGAAGCCAATGTTCTTCCACGTTTGATTTGATGTGCATAATCTTTATAGTTTTTTATTTTTTTATTTTTTGAATTTAATATTAATGTTGAATTTTCTAGAAATATTGAAATAGTGTCATTAAGAAGTTATTTTTTGGTAAAATAAAATGTGATTATTTTGCAATTGTTTTGCACATAGTTGCAAGGCAATGTCATTGGAAAGATGTTTTGGGTTTCTTCATGTATTATAGATTATTTCAATATTGTGGTCATGAACGATGGAATCCTACTTGGTGTTGACTTTTCTCCATAAAGCCTGTTTTGGTGACATTTATCAAAAAGTTGAAAGTTCTCATTTGATTAGTGAATATACAATTTAATGTCATTCAACTCCTGAGTTGATAGGATTCATGTTCAAGACATTCATTTGCTTGGATTTGCTTGGTTTTGTGTAATACACTTGGTAAAGCATATGTTTATTCAGTATTGATTTTATGCTTTCCATATTAATACAGCATGATTTCAGATAAATTCAAGAATATATAGGAAAACGTAACATAATAATCCATATGTGATGTTTGGTGTCAATGTTACTTTTTTTCTTAAAATAAATACAAAAGAAACAAAATAAACCAATTTTTTTTATTTTTTTTTTAATTTTTAATTTTTTAATTTATTGATGGTATTTAATTAACTTGGTGAAAAGTAAGTAAAATTTATAAAATTTGTAAAGTACATTGGCTACAACATTACTTTTAAAACTACAATAACTAAAGAATATTTTTTAATTATTTTATTAAAAAATTACCTAATGTCAAATAATAATTTTGAAGTTATTTGGCTTTAAACAACTCTTGAAAAACACCACATGGTTAAAGTAGAATTTCTTGTACCAAATAACTTTCTACTATATGAGATCAAATATCATAAATCCCTGGACAAGAAAGAAACTACATTCAACCTATTCTCTTACCTCAAAACCATCTCAACACAATCAAATATGTTTCCAACATGCAAATGATGTTTTTTCAATCTTACAAAGACTTAGGCCTCAAAATCACAAAACTATTCTCAAATCTACATAGAAAAAAATGGGTCAATTAGAACAGCAAACTCAAGTAGAAGACAGCTCTATAATGGTGTGAAAGAGTGTTACCGAAACAAAAACCTAACAGAAACGCCCATTCTCCACAATAGAGATTGAAAAATTCTGTGTACAAAACAACAGAGGATGTCTACACAACCGAGCATCCTCACAGAATGATTGTAGTCTGAAAAAGGCAATTGCAACGACGACTAGAAAGCAAAGAGCACCACACAAGAGTCTCTATTCTCCTCATAATCCTACACCGTCCTTCAGCTTTGCTCCCTATTCATTGCAGAAAGCATGAGTGAAGACATCGGTTCAAGTTAGCTATGCGGCAACACTGCTTCTCGTCTTTCTTTGCTAGAACCAGGCATCGAAAAACAATTACAAAAATGGTGGAGAAAAGGGTTGCAAACAAGCTGTTTGCGGCCGACTTCTACACTGATCACACACAAGCGCAATTGAAGAGGCGAGAGCTGAAGGATTGCTCATCAGCTGAATGTAGTGCTCTCCGCGTGGATCGCAGCCGGCGTGGTTAGATCCTAGACAACATTTGTGCTCCGGTGTCGGCAGGGGTTAATTTCGCTCTGGTGGCGTTGTGGTGGCGATCCGGCGAAGGAGCAGCTGCGCCGTCGGCGTCCGGAATCTGCAACAGCCAACGAAACACCCAGATGACCGCGGTTTTGCAATCGGACGACATGCTGAGCAGCAGGGCCGACATCAGTCGAGATGCTCTTTCAGTGCTGCGAGATCCGTACTAACGGTGAGAGTTCTGGCAACGCTAGAACCAACCTGCAGCTTCTGTCAAGTGCGAAGAGGGTTGCGAAGAAACACGTACAGGGAGTGAAAGAGGCCACGCTAGTTCAACGGGAGCTCTTGGCCCTGTGGGTACTTTCGTGAGCCAAGTCGGGTTGTGTTTGAAAACTGTGCTTTGCAGTGTTTGACAAGGAGAGCATCCGAGTCTACTACGCGCAGACGGTACTGGCCTTATTGGCTTTTCCCCAGGAGCCCTGTGTAGGAAAGATGACAAGCCACGGCAGCTGAAAATACACATGCATATGCACATGTACATCTGGAATATTTAGAACCCAACGTAAAGACCATCTCGCGGTCTAGTACGTACCCACGGTGACGCGACGAGAAAAAAAGAAGGTGCTCGAAATCACGCAACTTCATGTTCGGCGATGCCTCTGTTTCAACACTTGCTGTTTCTGTCATGACCCATGCGAGGGGAAAGTATTTGTGTGCTTGGGCTCAGAGGTAGGTTGGATTTGCAGACACACTCGTGCTCTTCCTTCCGAGCAGCCTCGCAATGCTTCAGTCAAACCCCCTCCAACTTTCGGCAAAGCAGCACGTGAGCAAAGCTGCCACTCTGACACAGCCATCCCCCAGTAGGAGCCTGGCCTAGGGAGGCTGAACAAGGACCCTTCGAACATCAGTGCCTTCCTCAAGAATTGCCCATGAATTGCTCAAAAAATTACAGCTTTTGCTCTTTGTACATGCATAAGGTATGATCGATGAGGTGGGGAATTACGTTTGGTGAATGTAACAAGGTGGATTAGAAAGGAGATGATTCTTTGAAAGGTTCATCTAATTCTGTGTGGGTTGTGGCCAACTCACGGGGTGCGGTTCTTCTAATCCACCTCCCATCTGGATTCCACAAGGAGCAGGTGGCTTCATGGCCAACGATTTGGAGGAAAGATGTTTGCTGCAAATCTTGTTTTGGAAATTTGGTGCAGTTTGGTGGAACTTCATACCCTGTGTTTCAAATTGATTTCTTTCCAATTTTGAACCAAAACATTAGAAAGGTACATTTTTTATTATCTTCTTGGTAAACCGTGTGGATTCTTGAAGAACCATTTCTCCATCCTACTGTCTCCATCCTACTGTCTCCATCTAATGTCCTTCATTGTCATTTGATGCAAAGTTTTTAAAGTTTATTGTAATGAAAGTTTTTTTTTTTTTTTTTTTTGTTTTTTGGATTGCTTTGGTAATGTTTGGAATACTTTTATGTTGTTGAGAAAATTTATGCATTATGAAAGTGTATAAATTGACTATTTCTACATGTCTTAATCAATATTATTAAGTCATAATCAAGATTCATGTTATCTTGTACATAAATAATATTCATATATATGCAATATGAAATAGTACAATAGATTCTTTCAAATTGATGTTACAAAATTGTACTTTCCTTTCAATACTTTGATAAATAAGAATATGTCTATTAGAATTATAGAGTATATTGATGGATGATGTTAGTATTTGGCAAGTGCATCTAATATGGCATCTTGTGCACCAAATCAATATTTAACCCACCTAGTCTTGCTATAAGATCTTGATATATATCCACCTAGTGATGCAATTACATACAAATATGTTTTAGCCAAAAATATTGATAGACTTGTAAGAAGGCATGTCTTTGCTATTAGATTGTTTGCCACCTTTCTTGTAAGCCTTGAGTTTAATAGATTGATCCATAATTGTTAATAGTCCAACAATTTATACATTAGTAAATATTGATATGGTAGAATCTAAGGCTAATAGATAAAATAATGGATTACAAATAAGCCAAGTTGGTTAAGTAATTTGTAGATTGTGGGGTTGCAATTGGCAAATAAGTATTGCAGTTCTTTTAATATCTTTTTATTATAGTTTTTATTACAATGAATGAATTTTTTATATTGTAGCTTTTATTAAAAAAAAAAGATGTTGGCAATAGCTATATCAAGTATTTTTTGACGTCTTTGTAATAGTTGCAATCACAATAATTGTAATAAAGGATATAAAAAATATGTTGTGTCTTACATTATTGCTTGTATTAAGAATATATACTTCGGAGGTTCATAAAATCTTCTAAAACATTCTAGAGGTTTTCTAGTTAGTAGAAGTCATTTAAAAAGCTTCATAGTTGGTGAAAATAGCTCGAATAGCTTCCAAGTTGATAGAAAGAGCTTGAAAAGCTTCCAAGTTGGTAGAAATTGCTCAAGAAGCTTCTTAGTTTGATAGAAGCTACTCAACAAGCCTCTTAGACAAGGGTATATGTTAGAGTAGAGGTTGAATAGTTATTTAGTCTTAACAATACATCTCTTGGAATTCTAGCTCATCTTTCTTGGTATTGTTCATGTATTTATCTAAATAATTCAAGTCCTTGTTAATTTCTTCTTAAAACTTCTTTCTAATTTAAATCTCTTGTATTATATTCTTGTATCTTTGATAGTTTGTCAAGATTGCATTCATCTTAAATATTAGAATTGGATCCTTCTTACTAGTGAGTAGATTATCTTTCTTCTTGAAGGTATATTAGCACTTTAGAGTTTACAAATTATCCTTCTCTAAATTGATATTTCCTTCATTACAATATTAGAGCTTTATTCTTCTTGTAAGAAAGTAGATCACCTCTCTTTTTGAAGGTCTTATAATATTTTAGAGGTTGTGGATTACCCTCTTCTAAACTAATATTATCTTCTTATAGATTCATTTTTTTTTTTTTTTTCTCTTAGAATAGTTGGAGATCAAGATATTAGTATGACTAAATCTTTTGAGTCTAAATTAGATGCCATTATAAGCATTCTTACTATTTTATTTGCTAGGATTGTGAAGATTAAAGAAGTTGTTGCAAAACTTAATAACGATACAACATTTGAAGTACCACAATCTAAACTACACCTACCTCTAAGTTCTATGCTTGAGAATGCAGTATTACCTATGTTGTGTCAAGGAAATTCACTTGTTCAACAATGTAAAGAGCCTTGCGTTAATCTTTTGGAAAAATATAATGATATATATCTGAAGTTCCAAGGATTTGTCAATCAAATTTGATTGATAACGGTTCTACAACATAATACTTATCTAACAAAAGAATCACGGATTGGATTGGTTAGCTTCTTGCTTATGGAGCAAGCATTATGATGATTTGCTTCCTTGTTTGAAAAGAGATCACCAATTTAAAGCAACTTTGAAGCTTTTATGGAAGCATTTGCAAAAGCATTTGGAAAACATGATAAGGCTTGTTAGACAACAACTAAGATCTAAACATTGTAATAAAAAGCATGTTGTTGTATTACGTGAAGTCTTGCTTGAGAATGTACCAAACACTTCATTGTGGAAGATAAAAAGAAAATTGCAACAACAAGTCCTTCTACCTCTAATAGATTTATATATAAATTTCAATTGAAGAATAACAAGTATATTTAATTATTAAAGAAATTCAATTAGATTTTTAATTAATTATAAAAAAATAAAAAATAAAATCTTAAAGAAAAATTAATATAAAATCTTAAAAATATTAAAATAGATTTTTTTTAAAATACTAAAAAATAAAAAATTATAATCAATTTTTAATCAAATTTTAGTCAAATTCTAATTAAATCCTAATCAAATTTTAATCAAATCTTAATCAAATTCTAATAAAATTCTAATCAAATCTTAATTAAATTCTAGTCAAATCCTAATCATATCTTAATCAAATTCTAATCAAATCCTAATCAAATCTTATTCAAATCTTAAATCTTAAATAAATCGTAATAAAATCCTAATAAAATCTTCATCAAATCCTAATCAAATTTTAGTCAAATTTTATTCAAATTCTAATCAAATCATACTCAAGTCCTATTCAAATCCTAAATCCTAAATAAACCCTAATAAAATCCTAACCAAATTTTAAATAAACTCTAAAAAATCATAAACAAATGCCAATCAAATCCTAATAAATCTTAACAAATCCAAATCAAATCCTAGTCAAATCTTAGTCAAATCCTAGTCAAATCTTAAATCCTAAATAAATCATAATGAAATCCTAATGAAATCCTAAATCAAATCCTAATCAAATCTCAATAAATCTTAACCAATTCTAATCAAATCTTAACCAAATCCTAACCAAATCTTAATAAATTATCACGGACATAAGAATTATTCTAATAATTATCTAAGTTAATATAGATTAATAGAAGTAGATAAAATAAATTAATTTGATAATATCTTAGAAAGTAGCTTCTTAGAAGCTTCATAGATGCGGAATCACCTTTATACATGTCTATAGGTGATTGGTAGGTTAGAAACTTGGTCAACAAGCTAACTACGTTGTCGTGGCGAAAGTCCGCTTCAAGTAGACGCAAGGTCCTTCTTTACAATCAAGTTGGATCCAATATGCACAAACTTTTTTAAATTTTTCTTTTATAGTCACAAAACCATGCGTATAATAAATCAACAAACTAGAAGCTTGGAAATTTTTAAATCAAAATCCAGTTGTTTATATAAGTTCAAATTTTGGAAACATAGAGTTCACTTCTTTGGTCATCTTCACAAAAATTCTCAACTGTGAATTCATTACCGATCACCAAATATCATCAAAATATTAGCAAGTAATTATATAAGTAAAACCAAACCAGAAACTTGAAAATTCATAATTTAAGATCCAACCTTTCAAATAAGCTCAAAATTTGGGAAAACGTATCTCATACCTTTGATCTTTGTCACATAAATTTTGAGCCATGAATTCATTGTTGATCATTAGATATCACCAAATCCTTGGCAAATACTTTTAGAAGTCAAATCTCAATCTGAAACTTGAAAAATCATGAATGAAGATCCAGCCGTTCAAATAAGCTCAAAATTTGGTGAAACATATCTCATACCTTTGACTATTGTTACATAATTTTTGAGCCGTGAAATCATTGCTGATCGTTAGATAACATCAAATCCTTGGCAGATACTTCTAAAAGTCAAATCTCAATCCAAAACTTGAAAATTCATAATTGAAGATCTAGCTATTCAAATAAGCTCAAAATTTGAGAAAACATATTTCATACCTTTGACTATTGTCACATAATTTTTGAGCCATGAAATCATTGCTGATCGTTAGATAACACCAAATCCTTGGTAAATACTTTTAGAAGTCAAATCTCAACCTGAAACTTGAAAATTCATAATTGAAGATCTAGCCGTTCAAATAAGCTCAAAATTTGAGAAAACATAACTCATACCTTTGATCCTCATCACATAAATTTTGAGCTATGAATTCATTGCTGATCGTTAGATATCACCAAATCCTTGGCAGATACTTTTAAAAGTCAAAACCCTAGATACATGAAAATAAATTTGCCATTACTCCCTAATCAAAGTCTCAATTGATATGAGATTTTAGACATAGACTCTTTATAGTATAAGTAATATGTACACAAAAAATGAGCTTCAAATTCTTCTTGAAACTCAAGTTCTAGCTTAAAGCAAATCCTTCTATTTATCTAACTTCTTCAAAACCCCAGTTTAGTTTGCTGGATTTAACTAGCCATATCTCACTCATTCTAAAATCATTTCTATCAATTCTTAGATGTAAAATATATAGCTTGAAGTCTAGTTTCTAACTTGCTTGTATCTTAAAACTTCTAATATATCATGAGAAGTGACAGTAGGTGTCATATTAGTAGTCTAAGTTCAAACAAGCATATCTCTCTCATCTAAGCTCCGAATCCTGCGTTTCTACCACCTAAATTCATGCCTAGAAGAAGCTCTCTTTGAATACTTCTCTGTATTTGCCAAAAAACCCCGTCTTCTTCTTTGTCGAGCTTGTCAAAGAAGTCGTAGCCAAGGTCTTTAAAGTCCAAGTCAACAATTATTTGTTTAAAGTTATAAAAAATCCCAAATCTAATCCTCCAAGTCAGAACTATTAATGGTAGCCGACTATTGACATCCAAATCTACTATTTATCCTTGGTAAATCCTAAATTCAATCTCAAAGTCAAATCTCCTTATATCTACAAATATAACCCTGAATCTACTAAAATCTAAGATTGGAAGAAAGATAAAAGAAATAAAAGAAATTTTCAAGGCTAGATCAAAGTTAAAGTTAAGATTAAAGATAAGATAAAAATTTAACCAAAGAAAAAGAAAGAAAGTGAGAAATTTTTCCTAAACTATATAAAAACTTAGATTGGTAAGAAAAAAGAAAGAACTTAATAAAATTTTGAAGAAAAGATAGTTAAGTTAGGTTTCTATATATGGATATATTTACTTCATGACAACGTGTTGTACATATTGGTAGCTTGTGGAACAAGCTAGCCATGTATCACACATGTTGGTAGCTTGCAGAGCAAGCCAAGTACGTAGTACATATGTGGAAAACTTGTCTTACAAGTTTGACACGTGTCTTGCAAATTAGACACGTGTAGGAGGTCCTATAGTATACCACCACGTAACTCTTAGATAGATAGTATAAATAGAGACAAGAGTGAAGTCTTTTTCACTCTTATCAATTCTTTTTTTGCTTTTAGTCTAATTCAAGAGTCTCATGTATTTTCTAGTTTTTGGCAATAGCCATTCTAGTTTCTTTTTGAATATATATATTTCTTTATTTCTATTTTGTGATTTTCTTTTAACATAGTTTTTTACTAACTTATGCATTTGTTTTAATTTGTATCCTTGATAGATTGACAAGAGTGAAGTTACAATATCAGAGCTTTGTTTCTTCTTGATTAAGAGTGGATTATCTTTTTTTTTCTTGATAAGACATAAACATATTAGAAGTTATGGATTATCTACTTCTAAATTGATATTGTTCCTAGAATTTTTTCCATTGTTCTTGAATGTTTTATTTTATAGTGAGAGTAGATATTTTTTCTTTTGTGGTATCATGGCAGAGCTTGCTGAAATGAAGAGAGCAATGGCACAAATATAAGAGCAAATGAGAGAATTAATGTTTGTTATATATCAAATCAATATACCACCGTAAGGAGCAACAAGATTAGCAAGAAGCTAAGATATAGAGATGATTTGAGCTGCTTCAAGCCGTATCACTTCACCTACAATTGAACACCATTCAAGCATCAAAGAACCAAAGATTGGTTTGTTGGAGAAGTTTGATGGCACCAGATCTAAGTTTTGAGGATTCATCAATCAAGTACAATTGGTGATTGAACTTCAATTTCAAAGTTATCCAACCCAAAGATCACAAATAAGGTTTATTGGAATACTACTATCAGATTCTGTTTTATCATGATTTTTGTCCTTTTTTGAATGATGTGATCCAATATTAGATAATTTGGAGATATTTTTAGCAAAATTTTGATATATATATATATATATATATATAGAAAACATGATGTAATTTGTGTCGCAACCAACAAGATTTGTATCTTACAACAAGGCAATCGATCAGTGATATCATATGCTTCACAATTTCGACAATTAGCAATTGACATCAAGTGGGATGATGTTGCACTTATTAGCCAATTTTTCTATGGATTACAATATGAAATAAAGAAATTGATGTTCAACTTACTTGATCCTCAAACATTGAGTTAAGCAATTGATTTTGTTGTGAAGTGTGAGAATTGGCTTTTTGAATTTTGATTGAAGAGTCGCACAAGAGAGCCCCAACGTTACTATAATACAAGGGCAACATCAACTTCTTTACAATATGTACATTCAAAAGTAGAAGACATGCAAATTGACGCGATATGTTTCAAACCTCTTACTGAACAAGAAAAGACTCGTCGTCATCAAGAAGGATTATGTTTATATTGTGGAGAACCTAAGCACACTACTCAACATTGTTCAAAGAAATGACACAACCACAAGATGAGAAGTACGATTGTCAAAGAAGACAATATGTCGGAAAATGAGTTTGTCTAGGTACAATAGAGACCGTTGTCAGGTAGAGAGAATTTGCCTTGAGAAAATATCGGATTCCTAGTTGCTACTAGAATTAGCAAGGAACATAAGAAGAAGCTATGCAAGTGTCTTATATACTTGTACAATACTTATTCAAGCTTCCTCATTATACTTGTATTATATTTATTCAAATATAAAGTATAATCCTTTGTATAATATTTATAAAAATATAAAGTATAATCCTTTGTATAATATTTATAGAATTACAAAGTATAATCTTTTGTAAAATATTTGTAGAAATATAAAATATAATCCCTTGTATAATATTTACAGAAATATAAAATATAATCTCTTATATAATACTTATAGAAATATAAAGTATAATTCCTTGTATAATACTTATATAAATATTTGTATAAATACTTTATATAATACTTATATAAATATTTAATATAAATATAAGTATATATACTTATATAGTATGTATAAGCAAAGTATATGTATACTCAAGTATACCTCAAATCAAGCATGCTTATAGTCTACAAAAAGCTAATAACACATTGTAAAATATATAAAAATTTCACAAATAGAGGTCTTACCGTTTAAAAGTTATGGCTAAATGAAAAAGGCACTAAAAATTCCCAACGAATGCAAAGGCAGTAAAGCTTCTATTCACTTTAGCCTTTGTTATGGTTGCTTCCCTTCTCCAAATTAGACATGCAATAGCTTTTTAGAAAGCTCACTCTACCATCTAACTTATTTTAAAATTTTACATGTATGCCTCTCAAACTTCAGATTTTATAGCTAGTTGAGTCTACCCCTCAAACCCTAGCAACAATTTTCTCTCTTATCACTTCACAACTCATAAAATTTTCATAGAAGCTCCAAATGAAATGATTTTTGTTTTTATGGAAAGATTACACAAGCTTCTATAAGCATCTAAAATATCAAAAAGATTGAAGAGACTGTCCAACTTAAGTGGTTGAACAAAGTCTTTGCTCCTCTTTGTCAAGTGGCAGCAGACCTTTTTTCACTCTCAAGCTCACAACTCTTTCTTTTCAACTCCAAATGCTATAAAAAATAGCTTGATGGAAAGCTAATACAATTTTCTACATTCTCTATAAATTTTGCTATGAAAGAACTAAAATCAAACTTGCAGTGGTAGCTCAAAATTTCTCCCTTCACTTCTCGATAGTAACACACCTCACTCCACTAAAACAAGCATAACTTTTTGCTCAGAGCTTCAAAATAAACAAGTAAATAAGCTTTGGAATCCTCACAACTTGAGAAAAACACTTTGTAATTTTCACTGCAAAAGCTTCAATATCCTTGGAGCTCTGCCTCTCCAAAACTCACATCCTCCAAAATTGCCAAACCCTAGGTCCAACAAGAGGAATATTCTCCTCTTTTCTTCCTCATCAGTCCATGCCATGTCTACATGCATAGCTAAAATCCTATTGGATAGGCCCTATTTATTCCCATACTCTTCTTTCTTACCCCTTACAAGATCCATGCTACTTCAAAATCAACAAAAAAAATAAAATAAACTTTATCTTTCTTCTTAGTATAAAAGAATCTATTCTAAGATAAGAGTAAGGTAGAAATCAAAC
Organism: Physcomitrellopsis africana; assembly: GCA_036785485.1. Lineage (NCBI taxonomy): Eukaryota > Viridiplantae > Streptophyta > Bryopsida > Funariales > Funariaceae > Physcomitrellopsis > Physcomitrellopsis africana. The sequence continues at coordinate 29,339 of JAWRVF010000566.1, forward strand.
AAATAGCCATCCATATTCACTAATTAAGTGGCTAAAATAAATCCTTTCTTTAGAATATCTTCCAAAATAGCCTCTACTATTCATATATAAACAATAAAAATAAATAAAAATAATAATATTTTTATATATTATATGTAAATGCAGTATGTTATCGTGCAATTGGAATCTTATATAATTCCTAGTAAAGGTCCTATCCTCTCCTCAAAATCCTCTCTTTGTTTTATAATAGATATCTATTTGGAACCTAAAAATCACAAAGCCTCTGTCTTATTAGATTCAAGAGCCTTAGCATATTTTTTATATAAAGAATTTGTTAAAAGTCATAAAATACCTTCAATACAAAAAATTAAACCCATACATGTAGAAGTCTTAGATGGTCGTCCATTATCTTTTGAAAATGTTATTCATAAAATCTTTCTTATAAATATAACAATAAATAGTCATAATAATTATGCAATCTTTAATATAATCAAATCTCCCTCTAATCCAATCATTTTAGATTTATCATGGCTAAAAAAATACAACCATCAAATAGATTGGATTTTTTGTAGACTGGACTTTTTTCAAAGCATTAATAAGAGTATCATAAATCAAATAACAAACCATAATTCTAGTATAGTAAAACTCATACTTATAGGCACAACAGCATTTATAAAGGAAGCAAAAAAAAGATCATCTTTTATTATTTATGCTACATCTATTTTTAATGGTGGAAGGACTTCAAGTGGCATTCCAAGCCAATATCAAGATTATCAAGATATTTTTGAGAAAAAAAATGCAAACATTCTTGTGGAGCATCATCCATATGATTGTTCAATTGATCTCAAAGAGGGAACTCAGCATCTATTTGGACCAATCTACAATCTATCTCATAATGAATTGGCTGAACTCAAGAAATACATTGATGAGAACTTGGCCAAGAATTTCATATGCCATTCAAAATCCCTAGCAAAAGCTCTTATCTTGTTTGTAAAGAAAAAAGATAGGTCACTACAAATGTGTGTAGATTATCGAAGATTCAAGAAGATTTCCATTAAAAATAGATATCTTCTATCTTTGATATTTGGACTTTTTGATCAATTGAATCAAGCTAAGATTTATACAAAAATAGATCTAAGAAGAACATACTAGCTAATATATATCAAAGAAGGTGATGAATGGAAGACTGTATTTTGAACAAGGTATGGACATTTCGAATATAATGTAATGCCTTTTGGACTTACAAATGTATCAGCTATTTTTCAATACCTTATAAATGATATTTTTTGTGAGTTTCTTGATAATTTAGTTGTCTGCTATTTAGATGATATTTTAATCTATTCCAAGAACATAAAAAAATATAAACTTTATGTTTGTTATGTGTTACAAAAACTTAGAGATACATGATTATATGCTAAGATGAAAAAGTATGTCTTTCACACTACTTAAGTTGACTTTTTAAGATATATCATTTTGAATGATGGTCTCAAAATGGATCCTAAGAAAGTCCAGACAGTCATAGATTGGAAGATTCCAAAAATAATAAGAGATGTGTAATATTTTTTGGAATTTGCTAATTACTATCAAATCTTCATTAAGAACTTTTCTTAAGTTACAACTTTATTTACACGCTTAACTTATAAGGACAAACTCGAGTGGAGTAAAGAAATAAAAGCATCATTCGAGGCTTTGAAAACAATTTTTACTTCTACACCAATCGTGTATTGCATCAATTTTTTCAAGGCATTTTTTATGAAAATAGATGCCTCAGACTTTGATTTAGAGGCAATATTGTCACAAATGGGAGAAGATAACAAATTCCACCTAATAGCTTTTTATTCCAAGAAATTTTTAATAATAGAGATCAATTATAAAATCCATGATAAAAAACTTCTTGCGATTGTCAATTCTTTTCAAGAATGGTGTCACTATCTGGAAGGCACTTCTAGTTCAATTACCATTGTCATATGGTATGATTTTCTAACTGAAAATACAGTGGGTACGTAGCTGTGGAGAATTTATTTAAAATTATTGGCAAAACTCTAACAAGTGATTTATCCTTAATAAAAAAGATAAATAATACAACAATCTTATAAAATAGAAATTATATATATATATATATATATATATATATATATATATATATATATATAAATTTCCTTATATTCAACTAGGTTTGTATAAAAAAAGTTGAAATTTCCAAAAAAATCCTTCAAAATTTTATTCATCCACAAGGACTTATTTCTTCTTGAATTTTAGAATTCAATAATATTTAATTTAACCATTAAATTTCTATAAAATTTACTTAAAAGTGTAGAAATTCTTAAATTTCACCACAAGAAAGGATCAACTATAGTTTTATTTCCAATCGTCTAATATCTCAAAATCCCTAGCAAGTGCTTAAAACCCTAGCTCAAAGACATCCAAGCACTATTTTCCTTATATCTCACAAATCCAAAATCCTAATGCCACAAAATTTTTGTATGTAGTCTTGTGATATAAATATATACAATTTTAAAAATTTTGAGTCAAAAACCTATCAAATTGTCTAAGATATAGCTCAAAATATAACCACTAATTAAGTAGGGTCACTTACTGCCCTTAGCTTACAAGCACTAACTTCAACTCCCAATACCTCCCTTACTATAGCTTAGATTTTATCAAGCTATATTTAAAAAATGTAGTTAAAAAAGTGTTCTTTCCAATCTTAATTGCTGATCGTCTATTGCTCTGTATATGCGTACGTTATACTTAAAAGAGTGACAATAGGTAGAATTTCAATACCCTAACTTTGAGAGCCTATAACTCTTTCATAAAAAGTCCAAATGATACAAGATTTGCACCAAAACCATATCCAAAAATCCAAACTTGCTGACCTTAGCCTTTGATGTTTGGCTCTTCTCCAAAAACAACCCTAATACTTAACAAACCCTCAAGCAGCCTCCTTGAAGTCCATTGGGCATGATTTTTGGCCAATTAGAATAGAGATTTCTATCATCCACCTCTATCCATCCACATGGATGGCCAAACTACCCTTTTTACACTAAAAATCCTTTTCTAGGCCTTCTTCTCATAAGATTTACATACTTTGTGCTTTAAGCACTAAATAAAAGAAGTAAATAAGATCTTAAAGATCACCAATATCTAACAAAGGTGACTTAAGATATATAAAAGTTATTATCATTATAAAATTAATTTCAAAATTACTATCAAAAAAGAAAGAAAGAATGTATAAATTTTAATAATAATCTTTTTAATAGATCTCTTCTAAACTAGCAACCTAATCACATCTTATAACCAATAAAACTTATTATTATAGCTTTCACTTAACTATATAATGAATTATACATTAAATATACATGTACAATTTTTTCATATGGTAGCCAAATCATAATACAATACCCTATATATGGATCATAAGAACCTTGAATATTTCATATTTGCGCACATATTGAATCATCGCTAAGCTTGTTGGAGCATGTCTTTGTCAAGATTCAAGTTTATTATCACCTATCAGCCAAGAAAACAACAAGGTTTGTCCGATGCCCTTTTTTAGATATTCTTATTTTGTACCAAAAGAAAGAGATTTACATTTTGATCAACAAAGAATAATCCTGTTAAAGCCGGAGTAATTTCATCTTCAAGCAATAAAATTAATATTAATTATTGATTCCACTTTTGTTAAACAAATCCACTCCAATATGACTTTAGATCCTCTTGTCCATGAGATTAAGAATAATTCATCTAAATCTCATGATATTTCTAAGTTTGAGTTCAAGAATGATTTGTTGTATTTCAAAGCATGCCTATATATTCTAGAAGGTGCACTACAACTACGTGCTCTAGAAGCTCGTCACAACCTCCCTATGGCAAGACATTTTGGATAAAATAAAACTTTGGAGCTAATATCGAGAGATTTTTAGTGGCCTTAGATATTGAAGGCTATTAAAGAGTTTGTACAGTCGTGTGACATTTTTTTCAAGATCAAAAACTCCTTGTCACCAACCTTACGGACTTCTCCAACTATTACATGTACTAAAACAACCTTGGTCTTCTATTTCTATGGATTTTATCACGGATCTTCTAAAGTCAAGTTCATATGATTCTATATTTGTGATTGTAGAACATTTTATCAAGATGGCACATTTTATATCATGTACAAAATCTATTATAGGTGAAGAAATAATTAAATTCTTCCTTAATAATATCTATTGCTATCATAGACTTTCAAGGGATATTATATCAGACAGAGGAATATAATTTATATCAAGGTTTTGAATGACTATTTTAAAAATATTGAAGGTGGATATAAAATTATCTTTAACTTTCTATCCTCAAATTAATGGACAAACAAAATGAGTAAATCAAATTTTGGAGCAAGACTTGAGATGTACCATCAACTACCATTAAGATGATTGCACAACTCTTTTGCCATTGGTAGAGTTTACTTATAATAATTCAGTACATTCTTCTATTCAGCAAACTCCATTCTTTGTAAATTACGGTTATCATCCTTGACTTGATACTTTTGACTTTTCAAAAGCTGATAATCATGTGGCAAAAGATTTAGCAAATTATTTGTCAAAGCTACATGCAACAATGAAGGCACAACTAAAGAAAGCTCAAGAACGATAAAAAATCAATACAGATGTCTATCGCAAGGAACAACTTCAATTCCATGTGGGCAATAACGTATAATTACTTCATTGTAATATCAAGACTATCCATTTTTGCAACAAGTTGGATTATCATTGGCTTGAACCTTTTTTTATTTATGAACAAATCAATCCAGTTGTTTATTGATTATACCTACTAAAATCTATGAAGATCCATCTTGTATTCCACGTATCACTACTTGAACCATACAAGACAGTGGATATACAAGGAAGAAGACAAATGCTACGGCCTCTTATAGAAGTAGACAATAATAAAGAATTTGAAGTCAAAGAGATTTTAGATTCAAGGCGGCATCAAAATCGACTAGAATATCTTGTGCATTGGTGCGGATACAATATTAGTGAACGCACATGGGAGCCATCCAGGAATCTAATAAATGCATCAATAAAAGTTAATGTATTTCATTGACAACATCTATCAAAATCAAAATAAAGAATTAAGAAAATCTTTGCTATAAAGCAAAGCAGGTTTTATAAAGGTTTCATCCTACCTTGTATCATTGTTATTATTTCCTTAGATTTGTTCATGCTAAAAAGATGGAGAATCAACAACCAATGAATTCAGCTCAAAAGCCATTGTTTGCTGATTTATTGGATGCAATATTACGATTATCACAACCTTCAAGATGACGGAATAGAGATGAGGACCCTCAAGAATGACATGTCCTTCCTTAGATTGATGGCAAAATACAACATGTTTGATATCACGACCTTAGAAGAGAGTCTCAATGCTTAGTGATACTTTTAGAGGTAGGAACTACTCCTGATGGTATTCCTAATGTTTTCTTTGAAGAAAGTTATGAAGGCCTTAACAATAATTAAATAACAAGGTGGTCCTTTTGCCTTGATATAGGACATTATTGATAGCTAAAAGAACCTATCAACTACCTTTGAAGGGAACAAAGATCAGAATATGTGGCAAGCTTAATTTAATGTATTTTAGACTTCCTCACAATGTAATCACTGCTTCTCGTAGAACTTGTCTTTAGAAAGGGGGATTATATCATAGACATAAGAATTACTCTAATAATTATTTAAGCTAATATAAATTAATAGAAGTAGGTAAAATAAATTAATTTGATAATATCTTAGAAAGAAGCTTCTTAGAAGCTTCATAAATGCGGAATCACTTTTATACATATTTATAGGTGATTGATAGGTTAGAAACTTGGTCAACAAGCTAGTCACATATCACACATATTAGTAGCTTGTAGAACAAGCTAGCCATGTGTCGCACATGTTGGTAGCTTGCAGAAAAAGCCAAGTATGTAACACACATGTTGAAAACTTATCTTACAAGTTTGATACATGTCTTGTAAATTAGACATGTGTAGGAGATCTTATAGAATACGACCATATAACTCTTAGATAGATAGTATAAATAGAAACAAGAGTGAAGCCTTCTTCACTCTTGATAATTCTTTTCTTGCTTTTAGTCTAGTTTAAGAGTCTCATATATTTTCTAGTCCTTGGCGATAGCCATTCTAGTTTCTTCTTGAATATAAATACTTCTTTATTTTCAGCTTATTAATTTCTTTTGATATAGTTCTTACTAACTTATGCATTTGTTTTAATTTGTATCCTTAACTTAAACTCTATAGCAGATTGAAACTACAATAGCTAATGATCTAACTATCAATCTTGGTTCAAATTTTCTATATCTTTTAATAATTAAGTTGGCAACATGCACAAAAAAAATTGAAGGAGATCTAACTCATCAAATAGAAGTTAAGTTCAAAATTCTACTTTGGTATAGATTGTCTTCTTTCTTCAACCCTCATATTAATCTCCTAATACAAATATCTTTCTTTTACACTTTTTAATTGCTTCCAAAATTCATATACAAATAGAAAAATAAGTCTAATATCTACATAAATAATTCTCATTTCAATTTAATTAATATATTCCTAAATATCTTAAAAATTCTCACAATCCTTCAAAATCTAATTTCCAAGATCCTAACTCACTTGAACTTTAATAACCTTTAATTAAACCATTTGATCAAGCTCAAATTTATAATATATACTAAGCACAATTACAATCAAAATCTCACAAAATTTCACTTATAGATCTATAATCAAACTCACAAAATGCTCAAAAATATAAACCCTTTTTTTATTTCATAAAATCCAGAGTCATCTAAATCAGCCTTGATATTGCAAAGCTTTTACAAAGCCAATTTCTATCTAAATCACTCAAAATTAATGTTCAAAAAATGTTGTCATGTAATAACTCGACAAATTCAAATTAATGTCTAGATATCGATTTAGATATTAAATTGAACTAGATATTGATCTAGACTATTAATTTGAATATTAATACAACTAATAATATTGAATTAGATATTGATCTTAATAATATTAATCTAAATATTTCAACATGATTAATAATATTGAAATAATCAATTATTTCAATATTGTTAAGATCAATGTCCATGCACTTTAGCAAGACAACACGCAACTTAACACACTCCTATTACATTAATAAGTAATATGAATTTATATTCAAAAATAGAAGATATGTAGCTCAATATAGTATATTTTAAATCTCTTAGTCTGAAAAAAAGAAGCATCAAATGGAAGAAGGTCTATGTTTATATTATGGCAAAAAAAGCCACAAGGCTTTCAATTGTCCAAAGAAACAAAATCAATACATCACCAAAATCAGAAGTACAATTATTCAAGAAAATAAAGATATTTAGTCATAATAGGGACTATGTGGTTAGATAATTTAATATTAAAAAACTATTCAAATTCTTCTCTTTTTACTTATTCTACTTGTTCTTTTATAATTTTTTTGTATTTTGGCTCTCAGAAGCTTTAAGCAATCACCTTATTGGATTCACGGACGTCTACTTGTTTTTTAGATGAGGCATTTGCTAAGCCTCATAAAATTCTTTTGGTATAGAAATTCAAATTTATTCATGTGGAAGTAATAGATAAATAATTTTTATCCTTTGATAATATCACTGATAAAACAATGCCTACAAAAGTGGCAATTAAAGATCATAGTAGCCAAATTGTATTCAATGTTATTAGGACTCTTTTAAATCCTATTATTCTTGGACTTTCTTGGTTGAAAAAATATAATCTATTTATAGATTGGAGATCACAAAGTATAATATTTCTAATAAAAATCCCTACAAGAAAAATTCATAAAAAGTTACAAGTTGCTAAGCCTTTATTTGTTGGAGCAAGGGCTTTTATAAGATTGGCCAAAGAAGGTATATTATTCATTATTTATGTGACTCCAATTAAAGAAGATATGACTTCATCAACAGTTATTCCAGAATGATATAGCAAATTTTGAGATATTTTTTAAAAGAAGAATGTTAATATATTATCAAAGCATCGACCATATAATTATACCATAGATCTTCAAGAAAGAATGCAATCACTTTTTGGCCCAATTTACAATCTTTTTTAAAATAAGCTTTTGGCCTTAAAGGATTATGATGATAAAAATCTTGTAAAAAACTTTATTAGGCATTCAAAATCTCTAGCAAGTATATTATATTCTTTGTAAAGAAAAATAGTAGTTCCTTGCATATGTACATTGATTATAGAGGATTAAATAAAATAATGATAAAAAATTATTATCTACTACCATTAATTTCAAGACTTTTGGAATAAGTCAGCCAAGCCAAGATCTATATTAAGATAGATCTTTGTAGAGCATATAACTTAATATGGATCAAGGAAGGAGATGAATGGAAGACCATATTTTGGACAAGGTATGGACATTTTGAATATAATGTCATATCCTTTAGATTAATAAATGCACCTATTATCTTTTAATATTTAATGAATGATATCTTTCAAAAGTATCTAGACAAGTTTATGATGATTTATCTTGATGATATCTTGATCTATTCAAAAAATTTGGAGGAATATGAGAAGTATGTAAAATTGGTATTATAAAAGCTACAAGATGTAGGTTTATATGCCAATCTAGAGAAATGTATATTTTATCAATCAAAGATGGAATTTTTGGGATACATTATATCTACTAAAAATTTGATGATGGATCTTAAGAAGGTGGAGGTGATTATATAATAGGCCATTCTAAAAATCATAAGAGATGTACAATGCTTTCTTGGATTTGCTAATTTCTATCGGATCTTCATCAAAAATTATTCTCAAATTGTTGTCCCTCTTATTTGATAGACATGCAAAGATAAGTTAAAATAGAGGCTTGAAGTAAAGAAGGCATTCCAAAATTTCAAGACAACATTCATCATAGCTCCAATTTTGGTGCATCCAGATTTTATAAAAATATTCTATATAAAAATTGATATTTTGGATTTTATATTAGGGATTGTACTTTCACAAATTAATATAAATAATAAACTCCATCCTATTGTATTTTATTCTTGAAAGTTTTTTGCTGCCAGAATTAATTATGAAATCCACAATAAAGGGCTTTTTATTATTGTGGATTCTTTTCAAGAATGGCATCATTTTTTCAAAAAAGCAATACATCATGTCATTGTACATATAAACCATAAGAATCTCAAAAGAGCCAACACAAATACTTGTTCTTCAATCTTGCCATGATTTTTTAGCTATAAGTCACTTTTAATTTAATAAGATATTAGAATTTATTTCTTGAGATTTTTGATGGCTTCAAATATAAGAGGTTGTAAAGAACTTTGTATTCTCTTGTAATATTTGTTCAAGGTCCAAGAATCCTTGATATTGCCCTTATGGACTCTTACAGCCCTTCTTTGTTCTAAAATGGTCATGGTCTTCTATCTCAATAGATTTCATCATAGATCTACTGCCATCCAATTCATTAAATAACATCCTTGTGGCAGTTGATCGATTTACAAAGTTGGTTCATTTTATTCTTTATAAGAAGATTGCTTCTAGTGAAGAAATGATAGATTTTTTCTTAATAATATATATTGATATCATGGCTTATTAGATGATATTGTATCCAATTGAGGATTCCAATTTGTATCTAAGTTTTGGAAATGCCTTTTTAAAATATTGAAGGTGGACATTAAACTTTCTACTTCTTTCTATTCTCAAATTGTCGGCCAAATAGAATGAGTCAACCAAGTTTTAGAATAGTATTTATGATGCAGCATTAATTATTAACAAGATGATTAAGTCTTATATCTATTGTTAGTAGAATTTGCATGCAATAATATTATTTATACTTCAACTCAATAAATTCTATTTTATTCCAATTATAGATATCACTTGAAGTTTGATCTATGGAATATGCCAAAAAATAACAATCTATCAACCAAAAGGTTTGCAAAGCATCTATTGTAATACTAAACAATCTTGAAGCTTTAATTGCAAGCACCTCAAGATGCTTAAAAGATATTTGTAAATAAATTCAAGAATCAACTATATACTTTATATATTAGAAATAAATTATGGCTTCTTCAACAAAACATTAAGACTAAGCGGCCATGCAATAAATTAGACTATTGGAGGTTAGGACCATTTTCTACATAGAAGCAAATTAATCCAATGGCATATTATTTAGAACTACCATCTTCTATGAAGATATATTTAATTTTTCATATCTCACTTTTGGAGCCTTATAGAGAGTTATATATTCCAAAAAAAATACAACAATTACCACCTAATATTAAAATAAAAAATCATAAAAAATATAAGGTCAAAAAGATGCTTGATTCATAATGAAGATGGAACAAATTGAAATATCTTATTTATTAGTATGGCTATGATATCAATGAGCATATATAAAAATCAACTAAAAATCTCACTAATGTCCCTCAAAAGATGTAAGAATTTCATCAATTCTATGTCCACAAACTCAAATGTATTTGATGATAACTTCTTGGTAAAGATTGGATTTGAAAAATACCTATTAAATGGAAAGAATCAAATCAAAGCCTTCATGAATATACAATCATTTATTCTAAGATAGAATACACTTATAGAAGCAAGTTAGTCACCATATCAAACCTTTAAGTATTGAAAGATTTAGTAACACAAGATTCAGAAGATTTACTTGTTATATAAGCTTTGAAAGAACTAATACAATATTTATAGCCTTTAATTGAGCAAAATAAAAACGATATATTTTAGCACCAAGTATGATCATGGTTGGAGCCATTAGGAATAACACCCAACAATGCAAGTCTTGATTTCAATGCTCAAGCTTTAATAATATTGCTTGAGCTTAGAAAGATAAATCCCTTTAAGTCTAAGATCTTCTTTGGAAGATGTTTTGAAGGGTGTAATGAAGATCAAATCCTTGGATGGGATGTTTCAACAATTGAAGTATTAGTTTAAGGCCATAGGTGATTTTTTTGAGCATCAATAGAACCTATTATCTAAGAATAAAAAACAAAATATATAGTTTCATTTGTACAACATATTCTCAATTTTCTACGTATGTAAGAAGATTTTCAAAGATATAAGCTTCTCTTAAACCTTATTGTTTGAAAAGAAGGTGATGTTAGAGACATACACTTTGAAAATTTATAAAATCTTCTAAAACATTCTAGAGGTTTCTTAGTTAGTGGAAGTAGTTGGTGAAAGTAGCTCAAAAAGCTTTCTAGTTGGTGAAAGTAGCTCAAAAAGCTTCTAAATTGGTAGAAGCTACTTGTGAAGCTTCTTAGTTTAATGGAAGCCACTCAAGAAGCTTCTTAGACAGGAATATATATTAGAGTCGAGGCTGAAGAATTCTTTAGTCTCAACAATGTATTTCTTAGAGTTTTAGTTATTATTTACATAGCATGGACAAATTATAAAAAAAATTACATTTAAAGATACTATTTTTTATAGTTGTTGTAGCAATTTAAAAAGATTTTTTTTATTTAATTAGAGCTAAGTTTTTAAATGATTATTATATTATCTAATATTTTTCAAATATCCTAATACTAGATATTTTTAGCATTAGATATTATTCATAATTTTAAAATTTATACTTAATTTATAGTTTGGATTTTTAAAAAATTAATGTATATAATTTAATTTAAAAAATTGACTATATAAGTCAACAAATAGCAAGAATTTGTTATTTAAGTTTTAATTAATTTTAGAAGAAAATCATAGATATTGTTTGGAAATATAAATCTAAAAATGATAATATAATAAAATTATAAATATTTTAATTGGAATTAGATATTAATTTTGGAAAATTTTTTAGCTATTAAAAGATTATATGTGCGTCTTAAACAATCATTCAAGACCTCTAAATTCTAACTTTTATGTGTAGGCAAATGCTACTAATTATTGAAGTGTCTCCAAAATCCAACTATTGCTTTAGCTCTTTTATGAAAAATCTAAAATTATTTTTTATTTAAAATTAGTAAAATCTAATTTGTATAAAAAAATCTTCATTACAAAACATAAAAAAATTAGTGAGTAGTAACAAAAGTTGTGACCAATAAACCACCATTAATTCTTTTTTCAGCCATGTATTCTTTAAGTTTAACACCCCCTAATGTACCCTCCTATCTGACCCCCCTTTTGTGATCTCCAACTGCCATCTTTATTGTAAAAGACAGTTGTGTCTTCCCAAGTGACAATGTGTCACTCATAGAATCAACTGTTCTTAAGATTTCGGTTCTGTGACGATGCTTCCAGGCAGTGGGTCTCCGATTCCTGCAGAAGTGGGGACTCAGCTATGCATGCATTTCATTGCTTCAAGATTCAGATTCCACTCTCTGTGGTGTTCAGATTCTTCTTTTCGAGTAGGAATCGTATGTGCAGCGAATGGCCCTTGAAGGACGAACTTGTGTATCAGGGGTGACGTGCGAGGCATCGCAAGGGTGCATACTCTCTTCTGGACCGTAGCGCCATGTCCACATGCGGCAGGAGTTGCGTCATTCGGTCCAAAGGGTTGGTCTCTCATGCGAGGAACAATCACTTCGGAGTGAATGAAATGTGATGTGAGTTTACCAGTCTTCAAAACAAGAAAAATTCAAGCGTGTATCTCGTTTTGATCATATAGGAAGAAATTCAAGAACACGTACGATTGCACAATATATATGCAAATCCAAGAGCAGATTTGTACTTGTGATATCACGAGTCTGATTGAGAAAATGTGGGTCTTCGAAACCAGACCGACGATGACCTTATCCAGTCTGTGGGTGCCAAAGAGATTAAACCTTATCCGCATTGAGGTTCTATAACAAGGGCACATAAATCCATCCTCTTCGACGCACAACAGCGAATAACGTCGTTTAACACCAAATTCAAACATTCTCAGTTGTGACATTAACCATGACAGACTCAAAGCATGACTTCAATGCTGCGAATATGTTGGGAATCTGGACACAGAATGAAGACATCAGTGAGGAAAACTGTTTAACAGCACCTTTGCGGGCACCACGATCGAGCAGTATGAATATGAAAAAAAATGTGACATTTTAGCGTCGACAAGTAATCTTCTACCAGAAATTTAAGCGACGTCGTCTGTATGCTCAAATCCCACGACCAGGGTTTATGCATTGACCCCTAACATAACACGAAAACTGAGCGATTCGCAACACTGAGACACCTTCGAGAAATCTCCTCGTGGAGATTTAACTACCTACCCTATGGACACAAATACTTCACTTGACGCTGCACTTGGCTCCGGCAGCTTCCAATGCCTTCTGCGCCTCCTCGGCATCCTCCTTGCTGACTCCTTCCTTCACCTTCTTGGGCAAGCCCTCGATCATATCCTTCGCTTCCTTCAACCCCAAAGCAGTCAAGGTCCGAACAGCCTTAATAACAGCAATTCTGGCGGAGGCTGGCACTTCTTCGAGAACCAAATCGAACTCGGTCTTCTCCTCCACGGCAGGAGCAGCCTCAGCAGGCGCTCCGGCAGCAGCTCCAGCGGCAGGTGCAAATGACGCAGCGCTCACGCCGAGCCTCTCCTGGAGCTTATCGGTGAAAAGCCTAGCCTCTTCCAGAGTCAGCTGCTCAACCTCAGAGACAAGCCTGTCCAACTTCTCCACGTCCGCCACCGCGGCGCGCACGGCGACCGACCTCCGCTTCAGGTGCACGACCGGCACTCTAGCAGCAACTCCTCCGAAGCGCACCCTAGCAGCAGACAGGAAATCTGCCGTCCTGGCGACGTAGTTCGCGGCGCCCAAGCTCGCGGGCGTGCTCACGGCTACTTGCGCCATGGCTGCCATTCTCTCTCCCACCTACAAATTGACTAGAACAGACGCGAAGAGATGGAACTGAGCTAAACCCACCTCGCAATCTACACAGAGCCGGCAGCTGCGAGCAGAAACAACGCTCAATCTGGTGCTGGTATCGCAGAGATCGATGGGTCAGGTCGCATTATCCACTTGAAGCCTATTCGAGCTTCCCCTCCTGTCCCCCGGTGGAACTCAATGGGCTGAGCGGAGCCTCATTCTGTTGGCTTGAATGGATGACGCTTGAATGGATGACGCTTGAATGGATGCGGGTTCTCCAATGGAGGATGAAGTTCGTTGACAGTTCTCTGTGAAGGCGTGCGTTGTCCACGTCGGCACTCCGATGTGGCGTTCGGATAGCGTTTCCTGGCCAACTTGGTGCCGTTCCAATGTCCCCTCTTATTTTTGTAACACTTAACAAGCAGTAAATAAATGAATAGTACCTAGATGATTCAGTTTTTCTTTTACACTTTTTCTACATATTTCAGTTATTTGTATCAAGTTAAATAGTTTACAAAATGCCTACTTGTAGTTTTGAATAAAGCATGAAATATGTTTATAGATGTTCTTAGTCTAGCATAAAATAAAGCTTACATTAAAATTACTAGACATAATAGTAAAAAAATTATTTTTGGATACCAAATAGGACTTATTTAGGACCTTTATTTATTTTATTTTTTTCATATAACACCTATTCTTTCTTATTATACAAATATAAAAAAAAATTAAAAATAGATGAGAGTTATTCAATACATAAATTAATAATAAGATTATAAAAATATAGAGAATTTAAAGTCCTAACACCCTAAGGGCAATCTTTGAAGCACAATCTTTATATTATCTATTGCCTATATTGCTGATTATCTTCTATTCTTGTACAAATAATCAAACCACTTTATAGAATTATAAAATTTGAAGATTATTTTAATTACTCTAGCTTTATACAACTTGCAAGTAATTCACAATCTATTCAAGCCACCTAAAATAACCTCTTTTTTGTCTAATTATCTCTTTATTATTATTTTGGTTAATTTCCATAATATCTAGTTAAATTCAATGAGATTTGACCAAATTAATTTTCTAGTATGATTACTTTATTCTTTGCTATTAAAAATAGTGCATTATATTGCATCAAAATTGTCTAGAGATATAAGCCTTAAAGTAGTCACAATATTATTTTAATCTCTTTAATCTAGGAGAAATCTCTTTAGAAAATATAATTTACTATTAAGATTTTTTTGAAAGGCCTCTAATGTCTTAGGTTTGTATCCAATCAACATATAATTGATATTTTTCAATATTAAATATGTCTAGTTTATAGATACTACCAAAATCTATGCAACAATATTTTTAAAAGGTATAGTACATTTAATTGATACAAACAAAAATATCTTTATTAGATTGTATCCTCTATATATTTACAACTACATTTTTGTGATGTGTTAGCTACAATAGCATTGCTTCTTTATGTGCTCTTGGCCTAAAGCATATATCCTTCTAATTGATATTATAATAAATATTTAATTTTTTTTCTATTTAGATGTGATTAAAATTTATTAGGCTTGTTATTTTTGCAAAAGACTTATGTCCTAGCTTGGCTATCTAAGCCATAATACTAAAACCTATTTTCTAAATTACAACCCTCAATAGTGTAAAAAAAAATCATATTGTTCTCTTCTTCTTCTTTTACAATTTTAATACATGTATTCACTTTAATAATTTTAGCAAAATTTTATATACAAGTAAGATTATGTCATAGACATATTTTAAGTCACCACTTTCTAGAACTTTCCGTAGCCTTCTAGAACCTTCCATAGCTTTCTAGAATCTTCTAGAACCTTCTTTAATCTTCTAAAAATCTTCTATAGTCTTCAAGAATCATCTAGAATCTTCTATAATCTTCCAGAACCTCCCATAGACTTTTTAGAGTCTTCCAAAATCTTCTTCAAGCTTCTAGAATCTTCTAAGATATTCTAAGAAGGTCCAATAAGACATAGGCCTTATAGTATAAATAAGAAGTAAGACGGAAGAGCACTTCAGTCTTACCAACACAAGTCTTGGAGCAATCCACAGTGTTGTCTTGTTCTTGATATCAATCTAGTTTCTTGTTCTAGATCCAATTCTTGTTATTATCTATCCAGTTCTTCGTTCTTGAAATTATTCTAATTCTAAAATCTTTTCTTTATTTCTTTGCTAACCCGCTACCTTGTATCTGTGACAGTTTAGCAAGACTACTTACATAAGCATATCAGAGGTTTGATTTCTTGGTAGAGAGTGGATTATCCCTCTTCAAGATATTATTGCGTTTTAGAGGAGTGTGGACTATCCCCTTCTAGACTGATATACTTACTTCCTGCAGTTGATTTTTTTTTCAAAAAGAATGGAATATCCCTTTCCTAAGATATATCACTATATTTTAGAGGTTGCGATTTATCCTCCTCTAAATTAATTATTTAGAAGTATTCCTTTCAGTATAGAATATACTACACTAGCTGTTTATTGATTTTCTCTCTGTCAATATGGAAACAAATCAAGTTAATAGAGGTGCATCCTCACAAACAGAGAATAGAAAGGCAATTCTTGCAGATCTTCAAGCTCTTTTGTATATTGTATGAAAAGAAATAACATTCTTTTCCAACCCAAAAAAAGAACCGTAAATGGAACAAATATTTGAAGAAGCTAAATGAGAAATTCATAACTTGCAACAAGAGATTATTTCATTAAAGGAAGCATGCGGTAGATAAGTTATGCACATAACTCCTCTAGAAGTTCCAAGGGTTATCATAAAAGAGCCAAAAGCTAATATGCATGATAAATTTGATAGAATAAGATCTAATTTTTGAAGATTTGTACAATAAGTATGACTTTATTTACAACTATATCCTTCTTGTTACCCAGATGGATTCACTCAAGTCACTTTTGTAGGCACTTTTTTATCAAGAAGTGCTCGATTATGGTTTGTTCCACTATTGGAAAAGAATTCTTCAATCCTATATAATTTGAAGGCTTTTATAAAAAGATTTACTATTGCATTTGGAAATAGTGATTGAGAGAGGGTGGCTGAAAGGAAGATTCAAAATCTACAACAAGAACAATGTTTAGCTGCAATTTATGCCTCAAAATTTCAACAACTTATTTGTAATCTCGATTGGAATGATAAGGCATTTATGACTCGATTTTATTATAGCGTGAAGGATAATGTAAAGAATCTATTGATTACAATAGCAAGAATTCAAAGCTTAGAAGAACTCATAGCTTAAGCCATTACTTGTGACAATTGCCTATTTGAATTATAACAAGAGAGGCAATCAATTTTCAGCAATATTTATTAAGGTACGTCTTCAAGAGTATCAGAGAAACCATTAACATATCCTGAATCTATGCAGATTGATGCAATTCAATTCAAGTCATTAATACCAGCAAAAAAGATTAAACGTCGATAAAAAAATCTATGTCTATATTGTGGAAGATCCAATCATAAGGCAGCAAACTATCCGAACAAGTCTAGAGAATTCAAGGCACGAGGTATAACATTTGAATTAGAAAGGTCAAAAAACAAAGACATCCAGCCATAGTAGGGACCTTGTGGTCAGACACCCTCAAATCTAAAGCACCAGAAAAATATCTCTTCTTACCTTCGGACCCAACATCCTATTTTACACTTTTTATATATATAAAATTCTAAAACAAGAGATTTTTGCTAAAATCCTTTTAGATGTTGGAGCCTCAATATGCTTTATGAATAAAGATTTTGCAACCAAGCACAATCTAGTATTTGTAAAGAAGACCTATCCTGTACCCGTTGAAGTCATTGCTGAACAAAATCTTGCATCAAGAGATGTTATTAAAGAAATCCAACTATTTAAAGTGATACTAGGAGATCAAGTATTACAAATTTTTTTCAACATCATTTGATACCTAACAAATCCTATTATCATTGGACTCCTTTGATTTGAGTTACATAATCCTGATATTGATTAAAATTTGTAAAAGATTTCTTCAAGATCTAAACATCAGAAGAAGAAACAAGGTGCTACTCTATTCTTTAGAGCTAAAGCGTTTATGCAGGCAATAAAAAAAAAAAGGCTGTATTTGCATTATATGCTATTCCAATAAAAGATCCAACAAAAAAATTGAAGTAAGATATTTTTAATCAATGTTGCAACCTTGAAGACATATTTGAAAAGAAAAAAATAGACATATTATCCGAACACCATCCTTATGACTATGCAATCAAATTATAAGATGGAGCTCAACATCCATTTGGTCTAATTTATAATCTGTCACAAACGGAGCTTATAGCCTTGTGGGAATATATTAATGAAAATCTAACCAAGAATTTTATTAGACATTTAAAATCACCTGTGGGAGCTCCTATCTTATTTGTGAAGAAGAAGGATGGTTCTTTACATATACATGTTGACTATCGAGGTCTGAACAAGGTAACTATAAAAAATCGCTATCCATTACTATTAATCTTGGGATTATTGGAACAATTAGAACAGGCAAAGATCTTTATAAAGATTGGTTTGAGAGGTGCCTACAACCTAATCAGGATTAAAGAAAGAGATCAATAAAAGACAGCATTTTATACAAGATATGGACATTTTGAATATAATGTTATACCTTTTGGACTTACAAATGCACCTGTAGTCTTTCAATATATGATGAATGATATCTTAGAAGAATACTTAGATGACTTTGTAGTCATCTACTTAGACAATATCTTGATCTTTTCTAAGAATGAATAAGAATATAAACATCATGTATGTAAGGTATTGAAAAAACTATGAAAAAGTGGATTGTATGCCAAATTGGAGAAGTGCTCTTTCTATCAACCATCAGTTGAGTTTTTAGAATATATTACTTCTAAAAATAGAATTTCTATGGAAGATATAAACTGTCATAGAATGAAAACAATCATCATCAATCAGAGATGTATAATGGTTCTTGAGATTTGTAAATTTTTACAAAATCTTCATCAAAAACTATTCTAAGATTGCAGCTCCATTAATGTAATTTACAGGTAACAACAAATTATATCTCGCATGGCAAGGCTAAAGAAGCATTCAAAAAGCTAAAAGAATCTTTTATTTCAGCTCCTATATTTGTCTATATAGATCCAACAAAACCATTCATTGTAGAAATAGATGTCTCAAATTTTGTACTTGGATCTATATTCTCTCAAATTGGTGATGATGGTCAACTACACCTAATAACATTCCGCCCTTAAAAAATTTCAGCTATAGAGATTAATTATGAGATCCATGATAAAGAATTATCCTTTTGTTGATTGTCAATTATTGATGCTTTTGAAGAGTGGGGCCATTTGCTAGAGGGAACTCAACACAAGATCATGATGTATACTGACCACAAAAATTTGGAATATTTTCTGAGTGCTTGAGTTGTGAATCGCCAACAAGCACGATGGAACATGTCATTATCTTGATTCAATTCTGTGATTACATATCGTCCAGAAAAACTTCAAGAGAAACCAGATGTCCTTTCTCAACGATCATATCTTGTGCCAAGAATAGGAGACATTATATTGGATCAACAAAAATCAATCATATGAAAGCCATTTAATTTGCAGTTGAAGACATTGATAATACTTACCTATATAGATACAACTCTCAAGATGAAAATCTAGAAAGTAATGAAGACAGATCCATTTATATAAAGTATTCGACAACGTCTAAAAAATACACATGTGGAATAAAACAATAATTTCAAATTTGAGGATGGATTGTTATATTTTGAGGACCTCTTATATGTTCCTCCAAGTCCTATAAGACTTCAAATTCTTCAAGCACAATATGACCTTTCAATAGTTGGACATTTTGACTTCAATAAGACCTTGGAATTAATATTAAAAGATTGTTGGTGGACTCAAATGTAAAAATTAGTGAAAAAATTCATCCAATCATGCAAAATTTGTGCTCGAGCAAAGATCCAAAGACACCAATTATATAGACTTCTTCAACCCCTTCCAATTCTTGAAGACCCATGGCAATCATTATCTATGAATTTTATTATAGACCTCTCAATTTCAAATGAAAAAGATTCAATTTTTGTGGTGGTAGACCATCTTACCAAGATGGCACATTTTATCCCATACAACAAGATTATTTTTGGGAAAGAAACAACTAAGCTTTTTTATTGATAATATTTATTGAATACATAGCCTTCTAAATGACATTATTTCAGATTGAGGATCATAATTTGTATCAAATTTTTGGAGAGGACTATTTCAACTTTTGAAGGTCAAGATCAACCTTTCATCAACTTATCATCCTCAAATCAATGGTCAAACAGTACGAGTGAATCAAATCTTGGAACAATATCTTTGTTGCAATATAAATTATCAACAAGATAATTGGACGGATCTTCTATCCTTGGCTGAGTTTGTATATAATAATTCCAACCATTCTTTGATAAAATAAACTCCATTCTTCTCAAACTATAGATACCACTTGAGAGCAAATCCAGTCTAAATTCAAGATGTAGAAAGTCCTACTGTAGAAAATCAAATTACATACTTAAAAGCCATCCATGAAGAACTAAAATTCCAACTGCAAATGGTTTAAGACCGATATAAAGACTATGCAAACATTCAACGCAAGAACCAACTAAAGTTCAAGATAAGAGATCGTATCTAGCTACTCTGACAAAATATACAAATGAATCAACCATCACGAAAATTAGACTATCAAAGACTTGGATCTTTTACAATTCTATATCAAATAAATCCAATAAATTTCTAACTTGAACTACTAAATGGCATGCATATTCATCCAATCTTTCATGTCTCAATTTTAGAAACCTATTATAAATCAATTATTGTTAGAAGAACTCTTCTACCACCAAATCTAATTAAAATCAATCAAAAACTTGAATACAAAGTAGGTGAAATATTGGATTCACGTATAAGATATGGACGATTAGAATATTTCATCCATTGGAAGGACTATGGAGTTAGCGAAAGAACATAGAAACCTTTAGATAACCTCAAAAATGCAACTAAGAAAGTTTACAAATTCTATCAAGGATATCCTAAAAAACCTAGATTCAATTGTCATTGAAGATTTTGTGAACAACAACACCTCTTGGCTTCTAAATGACGCTTTTTATCAACAATAGAAGACTAATATAAAAAGGAGAGAGCCATGCCAAGACCTGCACTTGTATTTTTTTCTAAGATAGAATAGATCATGTTAGAAGTTTATTAATTACTATGTCAAATCTTTACATTTGAAAGAAATTGCAGGAACAAGAATCAGAAGACTCTTCTGCCATATAAGCGGCTGAGGAACCATTACAACTTTTACAAGCTACTGGGTTTGAAGAACATGGACAAGGCAAAGAAAGAGTATTCGAATGTCAAGTAAGGCCATGTTTGGAATCTTTCAAGATACGATCTCATGACAAAAATCTTGATTCAAATGCTTGAGCTTTGGTAATACTCCTTAAAGTTGGAAGGGTGACTCCAAGTGGACCAGAAATTATGTTCGGGAGATGTTTTGAAGGTCACAACAAAGAGCAAATTCTTAGATGGGACGTAAGTTTAACCAAGGTTATATTTGAAGGTCATCGATGCCATTTCAAGGATCGTGTTGAACCAATAACCAACGAACATAAGATGGAATATGTTGCTTCTCTATTCCAACAAATTCTAGATTTCTTACGTATATGATTTGATTATCAAATCGCTTTGGCTCCTCATGAAACTCAATGCTAGAATGGGAGGTGATATCACAGACATATTTTAAACCACCACTTTTTAGAACTTTCCGTAGTCTTCTAGAACCTTCTATAGCTATCTAGAACCTTCTAAAAACTTTTTTAGTCTTCTAAGAATCTTCTATAGTCTTTAAAAATCTTCTAGAATCTTTTAGAATCTTCTAGAATCTCCTATAGACTTTTTAGACTCTTCCAAAATCTTCCTCAAGCTTCTAAAATTTTCTAAGATACTCTTAGAAGATCCAATAGGATATAGGCCTTGTAGTATAAATAAGAGGCAAGATAGAGGAGCATCTCAGTCTTTCCAATACAAATCTTGGAGTAATCCAAAGTGTTGTCTTGTTCTTGATATCAATCTAATCTCTTGTTCTTGATATCAATCTAGTTTCTTATTTTGGATCCAGTTCTTATTATTGTCCATCCAATTCTTTATTTTTGAAATTATTCTAATTTTGAAATCTTCTTTTTGTTTTTTTGCTAATCCACTTTCTTGCATCCATGACAGGTTAGGTGTAATCAAATTCACTTATGATAATATAAGTGAATTTTTTAATATACTATTATAATATAGAAATCTTAATTGCCCCCTTATTTTTTATATTTTGATTATTATTAGATAAAAAATTATAAATCATATATAAATATTTATTTTTATAGATACATTAGATATTTAAAATATATATTTTAAAAGAAGTGTATTATTTGTATTGTATAATCTAATCTAATCTAAGTTTTTTTTAGATAATTATATTCCTTCAATAGACAAGAAAAATTAAAATTTTGGATGTCTATTTGGCATATGTTGCCAAAGTTCTTTTTCTTTGTTGGTAAATATAATTCTAAGCTCAAATTCTTCTTTTGTTATAAAAAAGCTATATTTTTTAGTTGTAAATGCCTTTAATTCTTTGTATCTTTATTTTGTTAAGTTTTTTGCTTTAGAAGTCTAATATAAATATTTATAAGAAGAAAAATCCAACTCTTATTATAAAAAAATCTATTCTATATCTCAAAAAATGATAATAGAGATTTATTTAGTTATTATTTTTTTACAACTTTAAATATCATATTTATGAATCTATCTTTAATGAAAGTTTGTATATTTGACTCACCTATATATAAAGCTCAAATTATCTATTTAAAAAATAATATTATTAAGATTTATTTAAGATCAATTATTCTAATTTCAATTTTTATGATATACTTGTAATTTATATTCAAAGCTACTTTTGTATATGTAAAGAATTAAATATTATGCCACAAAAAATTCCTTGATATTGTTATTTCCAATGGACCTTTTGTAAGTCTTATTAAATTGAGATGAAAAAATAGATTGAAGATAATATGATAATATTCAAAATAATTTCTCTTCTTGCAATATTAATCTTTGTTGAGTATCAATTATTAAGCTTCTTTTCTAACTTCTTAGTAAAATAATAATTAATATTTTAAGTGGTAATTGTTGAATTAAGTAAAATATTAAGATATTTAGAAACTTTATTATAATTAGTCCAATTATATTTCAATTCACTCAAAGATGTTAAGGTATTGATTTATGTTGCCATATGTCAAAGATATGGACTAATTGATTTTTAAATAAAAAAAAAAATTAAAAAAAATTAACTATCTTAACCACTAATTTTTTATTTTTTTATAATTAGAGTAGAATTTTTTACCTACTAATTCAATACTTATTATTTAAAACTCTTAAGAATTATAATAATATATAAATTTTTTGCCTTAACTTTATCTTTGAAGTCCATATTTAAGATTTTATTTACAAATAAAAATATATACAAGGCAAGAAGGCAATCTTCCTTCTCTTTTTGTTTAAGTGAGAAATATTTTGTTAAATTTCTATTAATATATACCAAGGCTTTTGTATAAGTCTATATTTTTTTTAATCAAATTACTTTAAAAAATTATTTTAGCTAGTGCATCATTTATTATAAAGAGGTAGGCCATTCTAATGGCCTTCTAATGGAATTTAAAAATTTTCAATCCTAACATATTTGGACTTAATACTTTTTTACAACTTGATGTAATTTTCTAAGTCCAAGATCTTAAATAGTGTTAGTATTCATTTGCTCATAAAATTTTGAAGAAACTCTTGCCAATAAAATTTCTATAGCTTCTTAATGTTCTTTTGTATTACCATGAGATTTATATAGACTTGTATAGAAATTATAACATATTTTGTTAAAAATTGATTAATCATTTATGTTATTTTTATTCTGATTATACAACTTTAAGATTAAGAAGTATTATCTTACATCTTAGACAACCTAGCAAAAAGATTTTATGCATTTATTTCCTTTTAATTTTTAATTTTATTTTAGATCAAATTCTATGTCTTTTTTTTTATTTTCTAAATTTGGCTAACTTTTAAACTTGTTTTAAAATTTTTTTGGCTCTTATATTTTGTGGATCTATTTAAAAAGCAATATAAGCTACTTCTAACTTAAATTTATATTCCATCTTTCTTTTAACTTTTTTAATTGCTTAGTCCTTATAAAATGCTTTGTAGAATTTAATATTTTTTTATTTTTAAAAAATATATAAAAAAAAAAATAATAATCTTATTTTATTGAAGACTATTTTAAAATATTTATATTTGAATTCTTTAATCTTAAAAATAAAATATATTTAATTTATAAGAAGATTTTTTATTTCAAAAGAAATTAAGTTAAATTAAAAAATCTTTAAGATAATGATGTAATAAGACAATTTCTTATTGGATATAATATTCTAGTTTTATTTTTTGATTAGAAATTAAATTATCAATATAAAATTTATTTAATTTTTTTCAATATTTAAACAATAAATCTATAATTATATCATAAAAACATTTTTAATATCTATTTATGATAAAATTATCTTCTAATTATATCCTTATCTAAAACTATCTTAATATATTAGCTTCTTTTTTAATCAATAATCTTTTAGAATCAAAAGACTTATCTTTTGGTTTTTCCATCATTTTCCAATCACCTCCAAAAGTCCATATCATGTTATTTCATCATAAATCTAATAAAATATTCTAAAATCTACATCATTTTTTATATTTATAATATTTATAATATTTTTTATCTCTAAAAATATTTTTTATAATTATACATAGAGTCTTATTATCCAAAGAATATCCACATTAACTATTTAATATTTAACATAAGTATTTGAATTAAAATTAAGATTGTGAAGAAAAATCTCTAATTGATATGGTTGAGGTGTAGAATTTTTTTGATAAGTGTCTTTTAAAGGATTGAAGTTGTCTCCTATTTTAAAGTTGGTTTCTAAATAATTTTAATTCTATAGTTATTAAAATTAAATTTAATCTTTCTTGTCCTTTGAATCTTGGTTCTTAATTGATGTTGTTATTTTTTTTTATTATTGATGTTGTTATTTTTTTTTATTATTGATGTTAGCTACTTCAATGTAATAGTAAATTTCTTATATCAAAAATTATTTAATTAAAGGATTTAATTTTTAAAAAAATTCTTTAGATTATTTATATAAAAAATATTTCATTGTTAATACTAGTAATATTATTTTTTTGTGGCTACTTAATAATATTTAATATCAATTTTTTTTTTTGTTATAGACACACCACTCAAATAAAATAAGATTCCAAAAATTCAAAAAATTCAAATAAAAGAAGTTTATTTTATATCACAAGCAAGGAGCTATGACAAGGCACAAGAATAAGACCAGAAGGTCCAAGTTAAGCCATAAGGATTGCATTGTTAACACTAAAGATCCCTTCAACCTTGACTTCTATAAATACTAGGTGCATGGAAGCTCTTTGATGAATTTTTTTTCATGCTTGGAAGTGAAGTAAGCCTAAGATCCTTCTTTAGCAACTTCCTAAAATATCTAAGCCTCTAAGAACCTTCTACAACCATCTAAGATCCTTTAGAATCTTCTAGGGCCTTTTGAAACCTTCTTAGAACCTACTAAAATCTATTAGGACCTTCTCAAAACCATTTGAAATCTTTTAAAATCTATTAGGACAAAATAGATCTTTCTAGAATCTTTTAGAACCCCCTTCTATTATATGTCCATGATATCACCTATTCTTTTAGCTTCAAATTCTACAATGAGGAATAAATATGAAGTTAATCAAAGGCAAAGGAAGTCAAAGATGTGTTCTATAGTATCTATTATGTGTTCAAGTTGTCTTTTGTAAGTCAATAGATTCATCAGTCTTTGTAACCAACAATAGTGACTAATGCCTTCTATCATAAATTAAGCTTAAATTTCCATATTTTTTTTATAAAAACATCCTTTAAAAATTATTTTAGAGCATCTTCTACACATAAGTTCTATTTTGATGATGGCTGCCACAAAGTGGTTGTTAGATATTTTTTGACGTCTTTTTGATTCAAACAGATTTTTATCTCAAGATCAATGATATGAAATACTAGGTTGAGATGGCTTAATTGATATGATATTATCTTTTTGACTATACCTATTTAACTTTATAAACTAAATCAAAGATATATCATAATTTTAAGGCTGAATGGAATTACTTCTAGATTTATTAATTTACATGTATATAAAAGTTAAACTTTGAAACTTTCTAAATCAATTCCACTCTTTTTACTAAAAAATTACAAAGTCTAGAATGCACCATATATAGGTATATTAGATGGGAGTGTTATCTAATATATATTATTACTTTAGGTCAAAAAGATGTCATTGATGAAATTCTTGTATCTTATGTGACACATTGACTAAATTTAAAGTTAGTTTCTTTGCATACTAGTTATATTGTAGCCCTGCCAATATACAAAGTTTTTCAATTGTCCTTCTTTTAGCTTTGAATCAAATACTTTACCTATCTCAAACTCTTCATGGCTATCCACTTCAATATAAGGTAATAGAAATTATATATTTTTTTTTTGATATGTTTGATTTTCTATAAGATTTTAAAAGAGAGGTGTAAAAAATATGATGTACCTTAATGGATGTTGGTAGTTTTAATTGATAAGTAATAGAGTTAATTTATTATTGAATAAAAAATAGTTCTAGTCTTCAATAGTTTAATGTATCAAATGATCAAGTAGTCTTTATATTACATCAAAGCAATTATACTTTATTGCCAACTTAAAATGGAGGTTATTTCTTCTTTTACATGTCAACTAACTTTTTGGAATGTACTTGAGCTTCTTCTAGTTGAAGTTTTAAAGTAGCTTAGATATTAGCTATTCAACTTGCAAAATCATTTGCCATTGGATTTTTAAATCTATTAACAAATAGCATGTCCAATTTTGGATGGCGGCCATAATTAGAATATAATGAAGTTTGTTGAATAGATGCATGAACCATATTATTGTATAAAAATTTGATTAAAAATAAATAAGATGTCCAATTATTTTTTTATTAATTAATGATACATTTAAAATACTACTCCAAGATTTGATTAACTTGCTACACTTAGCCATCAATTTATAAATAAAATATTAAAAAAAAAAAAATTGATGTCTATTCAAAAAAAAATTTTAAATGACTTTTAAAACTTGGATACAAATTATGGTCTTTAATCTAATATAATATCATTTGACAATCCATGATATTCATAGATATTATCAATCAATAATTTGGCTATTTTTTTTTACTAACAATGGTCTTTTTATAAGAGATGTAATATGCCATCTTAATAAGTTGGTTGACAATTACATATATGGTATCAAAGAAATTCAATAGTAGGATATTTATACTAAAGTCCATAGAGATAGAAGACCATAATTGCTTTAGAATTGGTAGCAATTGAAGAAATCAATATGAACAATGTCAAGGATTCTTTAATCTAGAACATATGTCGTAGGAGAGGACAAATTTTTTGACAACTTTTCACATTTGAAGCCACCAAAAATCTCTAGAAATAAGTTCTAATGTCTTATTGAATCCAAAATATCATATAGTTGGAAATCAAGGTTGCATAAATTTAATAAAAAAAAAAAGAATCTATTAAAATTGATACAAGAATTGCTTAAACATAAAATTTCTTGGATTTCAAGAATATTAACTATTGCTCATTGTATGCTACCATTTTTTTTTGGTATAAGATATAATTGTTTTGATAAAGTATCTGAAAATCTTTATTACTTCTTGAATTAATATGTGATGTTGAAGTTGAAATAGGATAAAAACATTCTCCAACGGGCTTGACAATAATTTAAAATACAAGCCAATATGAAATATTTAAGATTCTTGTAATTTATATAGTCATTGGATGTGATGCCCCTTTAAGCAAATGGCACCATTCATAGAATGAATCTACAATAGCAAAAAGTTCTTTATAATAGATCTTATAATTAATTTCTACAACCAATTTTTTTTTAAAATAGAACATAATTGGATGTAGTCTCTCTTCTCTTCCAAGTTGTGATAAGACTATTCCAATACAAAATCCAAAGCATTGATTTTTATAAAAAATAGATAAAAAAAATTTGGATGAATCAAGACAAAAATCGTGATGAATATTGTCTTTAAACATTTAAGGCTTTCTTAGCTTTTGATCTCCTTTTGACCTTATCCTTACATGTCAATTATATAAATAAAGAAAATATTTAAAAATAATTATTAATAAAGATCTTATAAAAGCTTATAAATTTAAAAAAATATTTGAATGTCATATATCAATTTTAAAATTATTTAGTGGCTAATGGCATTAATCTTCTTTTAATCCATCATTAAACCTTCATCCAAGATGATATAACTAAGAATTCTACTTAAAGCTCATAAAATACATATTTTTTTAATTTGGTGTATTTTTTGTCAGATAAGGCAAACATGCCGTTTATGATATTTTAGAGTCTTAGAATAAATCAAGATATCATCTAAATATCATATTATAAAGTCATCAAGGAATTTATTAAATATATTATTTATTAAATATTAAAAAATGATTGGTGCATTTATAAGGCTAAAAGGCATGACATTATATTCAAAGTGTCTATATCTTATACAAAAAATAGTCTTCCATTTTCCCCCTTCATTCATGTATATTAGATTATAAGCTTTATAGAGATTTATTTTAATGTAGATCTTAATCCAATTGATCATAGAGACTAGATATCAATGACAATGGATAATGACTTTTATTGTCACTTTGTTGAAACTATAGTAATTAACATACATCCGTAAAGATATATATATATATATATATATATATATATATATATATATAAGAGTATAGATATACTAGTAGGAGATTTTGAGTGTTGAATAAAGTTTTTTGCTAAATTCTTATCAATATACTCCCTCAATGTTATATGATCATTCTGTGATAAATTATAAATTAGACCAAAAGATGGTTGTATACCATCTTGACGATCAATAATATAATCATATGGATGATGTCTTAACAAGATATTTATATTTTTCTTTTCAAATATATCTTTAAAATCTTTATATTCTTTTAGAAGGGTTGTTGGAGCACTTGCCACTTTAGATGTTGGAGTTGTATAAAAAATTAAAAAAAATGTCATTTTTGATTGCTCTCATAAAAGCTCTAGCTTGAATAAAGAAAAGCTTTATGGTTTTAGATCTATGAGGTATATGATATTTTTTTATCAGATTTAGTAATAATAGGTTGTAATATTTTAAAAAAATTGATTTTATAGAATATCCAATCTATATAGAGGTTATATCTTTCAAGCCAAAAAAGTCTTAAAATAAAAGAATTAGATAGAGATCTAATGATATTAAATACAACTTGATTACAATGATTCTCTTATATTACTTTTAATGGATTAGTTTTGTGAATATTATCTCCAAAGGATAAGGATTAATTATCTATGACCTTAATATGAATGGCCTTGGATTTTTTAATTATAGGAATTTTATAGATTTTTAAAAATTCTAAGTCAATTAAGTAAGCAAAGGCTCTTAAATCTATTAAAATAAGGATTTTGAGTTTTTAGGCATTCAAATATATTGATATAATAAAACAATAAAAAAAATTAGATAATAATATAATATCTTTTTTGATTTATAGAATAAAAGAATTAAGCCACATGGTCCTTATTGTGGTTGGATGTCCTTATTTTCTTATAAAAGCATCTAATAATGTAATCACACTCTTCATTCAATATTTATATTGATATATATATTTTTTTGTAATTATTAGCCTTATAACCAAGTTTTTTACAATACAAATATAAGTCATATTTCTTTTTGACGCTTCTCTTCTTACTCAAAAAAGAGTTTGAAGTAAACTCCATCAATGTACATATCTTCTATTTCCAAATGTTTGTTAGAGTTAGAAGATGTAGAAGATGTTGAGTAATTGGTATAAAATTGTGGCACAAGCAATAGACGTTTATCTTGTTGATGTCAAAATAATTAGTTATTGCACTTTATAGCTTAATTAATTACTTCATTGAGAATTTGAGGATTAGATATAGATAATAATAGATCCTTTATATTATCTTATAATTTCCAATAAAACTAATTTATTAATGCATCTTCACTCCAATTGATATTACATATAAATTATTAAAATTTTAAAATATAAATAAATATAGAATATATTTCTTATAGAAGGACTTGGATTTTAGTTATATTGGAACAAATCTTTATCATGTTTGTTAAATACTTCTATAAATGCTGTCAAAAATGTTTTGAAGTTATGTAATATGGAAGAATTCTTTTCAAACAATGAAGCAAATCAACACAAAGCTTGATTTGAGAACAAGGTTCCAACTAGACTAACATAAGATACTTCTATGGAGTACCATTGAAATTGGAATAAAGTGATAAGTTGTACTTGATTTATAAAACTACAAAAGTTTAAATAAGTTCCATCAAACTTCTTTAAAAGGCTAATTCTTGATTCTTTTGCTATTAATATTAAATTGTCATCTTGAATAGATACATTTTTTAGTAAAGTAAACCTTAGTAACAGAATTTCTATAATGACTTGTAATAGTACTTGAAGTGGTTTTACTCTATGATTATAATATATATATGGTCATATAGAATTCTTTATTTTGCATAGACAAGGTCTTTATTTTAACTCTCAATACTTTGAGTGCATGTATAATTGAATCCAACTTGGCTTCTTTGGAATCCACCATATTAAATCAAGAACAATAATCTATAATCTCTAAAGTACTATAATACCTCCAAGAAGAGAAATAATCTACTCTCTATCCAAAAAGACTAAGCTCTAATATTATATTATATCAATCTCAACAAACTGTTATTGATACACTACTCAAGTAGATCGAGGCTCTAAAAGTTTAAAGAATTGAAATAAAAAAAGATTCATTTTATATTATAAGTAGGGAGTTATGACAAAGCACAAGAATAAGACCAAAAGATCCAATTTGAGCTACAAAGATTATATTGTCAAAATTGAGGATCTCTTTAGCCTTGACTCCCATATATATTAGGTATAAGAAAGTTCTTCAATGAATTTTCTTGATGCTTAGAAATGAAGCAAGGCTAAGATCCTTCTTTAATAACTTCCTAAAATATCTAAGTCTCTAAGAACCTTCTACAACCATCTAAGATCCCTTAGAACCTTCTAAGATCTTTTAGAACCTTCTACAACCATCTAAGATCCCTTAGAACCTTCTAAGATCCCTTAGAACCTTCTAAGATCTTTTAGAACCTTCTTAGAATATGTTAGGACCTACTAGGACCTTCTCAAAACCATCAATAACCTTTTAGAAACTACTAGGACCAAATAGATCCTTCTAGAACCTTCTAGAACCTATTAAGACCAAATAGATCCTTTCAAAATCTTTTAGAACCTTCTTCCATTATATATCATTGACATTTTTATAACAACTAGTATACAAGGATCTACTTGGGCATTCTTTTTTTCTTTTTTTCTTTTATAAGAGCACTTTGTTAAGCATATTTTTTATTGAGTTCTTCGTCATAATTTATTTATTTCTTATAAAATCTTTTTAAGGTGTGTCAATTATAAAATTTATATTAGTCATTTCAACTTCATTATTTTTCTTACCTTGTTCAAGCAGTTGTTGCATTTATGATATGTTCATTCTATTTATTAAAGATTTTTTTTTTTTTTTTATATATGTTAGCTTATTAGTTCTTATATGTTTATATTTTTTATATTAAGAAAATCCTATTTATTATTATCCAACATAATACTATAGAATGCCAGCTTAATGATAGAATTGAAATCCTTGAATTTTACAATGTTATATTTTTTATGACTATATTTGATTATTTTTTATTCCTTATTGTTATTCTTATTGTTTCTTCTTATTTGCTACATATTCAATATTTAAATTTTTATTTTTATTTACAGTAAGATCTTCTTTGATATAGAACTAAACTACGTTTGTTTCTAAGATAGCTATATCTATTGTCTTAGTTGCCAACATCTAATATTATTCTTTTTTAATAATTATCAATCTCATATATATCTTATAGTTTTAAGTTTCTTATAATAAAAGCCAAAGAGTTGACTCACTTACATAAGATTCTTTATTGACCACCTTACATGCTTATTAATTCCATGCAAAGATGGAGAACTTTTAAAAAATAAGATTTGATGTATTGGTTTGAATCTTAATTCTCAATATTATATTTTGATTTTATAAATTATTTATAAGCTTTTATTTAACTAATATAAAGTCATTATTATTTATATGTGACCTATCTTCATCTATTATTTTTGAGACTTTTGCATTATATTTTTTTGTTATAATTATTTATTTTTTATTTGTATATTTTGTTTAAATTTAAATTTAAATTTTATTTTTATTTTTTAAAATTTTATTTTATCAAAAGAGATCACAAAGTGAAAATCTCTAATTCTAAATTTTATTACAAAATAAAATGTGCAATACTTCCAACAGTGATTGTAATTAATTATTTTTATTTTTTATATTATAAGATTGGTAATTACTACTTTTAGGTTCAAACCATCATGTACTTGTACTACTATGCAAAAATAAGACTTTTAAACTTCATCCAATTCAATTGCTACTTATAATATAATTTTTTAAAAAAGTTCAATATATTTTTAGGATTATTTAAATAAAAATTCTAATCATATCTAAATTGTACAATCCATTTAAGTTCTATACTTCTTTAGAATCAAAGTTGTAATTCTAAGTTTAAAAATTGTAATTCATAGTTTTAATAATAATAACTTTTAAACTAATAATAATAACTTTTAAACTAATAATAATAATTACAATTTTTAAACTAATAATAATAAAAATTAATAATTCAAAGTTGTAATTCTAAGTATACATATATCATATATTATTTTAAAAGGTGACATCATTATGATTTTTGAATCATTTTTTAAGAATTGGCTTTCATTTAAAAGAATCCCTTACCAATATTCTTCCATAAGAATAGTGGATCTTCTATCAATATTTTAAATTCATGTAGGTGGAATTCCACATATAAATATGAAATAACAATATAACTTTGCAAGTAAACTATTTCTTTTATCATAGCTTTCTTATCCATATTAATCACTTGAGGTTTTGTTTTAACCAAAAACCTTAATAGCTACAACCATTTTTGATAGAATGGTTCTCACTTAGAAGCACCTTAGTTGGATGTGATCAATCACCTCGATGCATCATTATTCCTTCTTGCATATCATTCTATTTATTTAATAGCAAATGTGATATTTACATAATCTAGAGTATGACAATTTTGATCCTATATGAAATTGATGTCACACTTCAACTTACCCTATAAAAATGTTTGCAGAACATCTTATTCAATATGCATGCAAGATCATGTCAATGAGACTTTCTTAAGTTATTCAAAATCATGTTGCATTGAGTTAGTTCAAAGTAAAATCCAATAATTTTCTAAATAAAGTGGCAATCTAAGCTGGGTCTTCTAATAAATCCAGGTGGAACACGTAGGCGACAAGTGGCAGTGCCAGGTGGGACGAAAAAGGAGTCGGCGTGACCAACACGTAGGCAGTCGATATGGGAACGAGAGATCCCCTGCTTGCGCACTTCGTCTTTCCCAATTAGAAGCTCTAAACCTGTTGAAGCTCCGTCGCAACTCCCTCTCTGCTCGGGCGGTGCTTGCTTCTCTGCAGCTTGGATCCAAACTCGAAGGTTTCGCAGCGCACGGTCTGACATCTGCCGCGCTCTCTCTGCAAATAGAATCCATCTTCTTTCGCGGGTTAATTATATCTTCCGATTGATACCTGTGGTGCTGTTGCGCTGCTTCGAATTTCGCCTTCGTGTTTGTATGGCGCAAGGGAGAGGTATTCGTGAAGTTTGGAACAGTGAAACTATTTCGGCGGAAGTTTCATTGAGGAGGTATTGATGTCGATGAATTAAATTTTGGAGATGCTCTTCTGTGAATTCTGCATTTGTGGTACTCCATCCGAAGACCTGCTGGAATTCATTCGGTTTTTTCAGATGGTTTGGGAAGATACGTTTGGATGGAGTCGTGAGTATGTGTTATTTTCTTTTTATTTTAATTCAAGTAGCAAGGCTGCTGTTGCAATCACCTGTTCTTTCAGTTTGGAGGTCTTTGAAATTTCTTTTTGTGACTGTTGTGTGGATCGTTTGGGCATTTTCTAGGCTTCGCTGTTGGATTAGCTGAGTAGTTCTCCTTTGTCCGGGGATGTGAGCACCAATTGAGCTTGAAACTCATGGAAACTCGGGAAGCAATGGAACAGTCTAAGACTCTCGACTCGTCACTTTACCACGCACCTACTTTGCGCCAAGGCATTGGCTCTCCTCGTTGTCCACGCTGCTCTGTACCCTTGTCTAAAGATCTTGTAAGCTCTAACCTCTAATTATGCTGCTTACGTGGTCAAATGGCCATGGAATTTTTATTTTAAATCATGGTTTTCTTAATTCCTTGAGACGCAATATTCTCTGTAACAATGCCTTTTGAGTTCAGCACTTTTTGATTAAGTCCCAATTGATGAGTGGTGCTTCAGTGATGAATTTCTGAATTCTTGCAATTATTGTGCTGACGTTATTAGATGTATGTATGAAGGCAGTTGTTCACGTCTTAGTTATCTTTTCATTGCCAGTGTTTTGTTTTAGCGCATTTGTCAGCAGTTTTCCTTCTCTTACGTGCGTCTCTGTTGACGGAACATGGATGCAGGAATCGAGTGGGTGGACCATCGCGCCTCTTGTGCGAGAAAGCTTCCCTATGGTAAATTTCCCATTCTATACAGATTTAGTATCTTGTGCGATGTTGTGTGGTGAGCGATTTGTCGGCTCGCTGTTGCCTTTGCTTTACCTGCGAGGTTTCGTGAAGGAATTGGTGAAATTTGGAGATGGACGGACTTAGGCAATAGATCGTAGCATCACGTCGGGCATCGATAAGCTGATTACGATGATGGGCACTTTTCAATTTAATATGTCGTATTAAGTCCTGAACAGTGCAAGCAGTTTGTGCTTCTTTAATAAATGATTTCAACTTTGTAAAGCATTTGGCTCCAGGTTGGAACTGCAGTAGGAGGCACCCTCTCTAGCTTTTATGCATTCAACGCAGGTATGTGTTCTCTGAATTTAATTTCCGCTTTTGAAAAGACATCGAAATCTTAAAATGACTCTCCTTAATATTTCTCGTTTTGACCGCAGTTATGACGCACGTAAAGAAGAGAGTTGGAGGACCAATTTGGTGGCAATTTGTTGTGGGGGTATTCATTTTGTTTACCTGTCCATTACGCTACAATTGAAGCATGGTTTTTTTGTAATGATTGATATAACCCTCTATTTGTGCATTCACTTCAATTTGCTCTGTTTTCTTGTTTGTCAAGCAATACTTTTAACTCGTTCTGTGTTCAACCGTCATGAAACATGATTGGGGCTTATATTTTGTTTTGCAGTTACCACCAGTACTACTATTTTCTGTCGGTTGTGCCGGGCTTGGTGGTATACTAAAATCTCTAATCCTTTAATATCTTTTCTTTGATATTTCACAGCTATTCGTGTAGCATCTAGGCACTGATTGTAGTGCAAGAAAGTGGTGGTTTCGCTTGCATGCGTTGATAATGGTAATGTGCCTACCTTTCACTAGATGTGGTTGCGGACACCACTATGAAGTCTCACTGTATAAAAATGATGTTTGGTACAGGTGGTGTATTACCTGGACTTGCTCAATTATCAGTGTCTACTTATCAAGCTGCCTCTGCATCATCACACTCCGCAATCTCTGTTATCACCATGGGAGTAGAGGAAAGGGGGACTAATGTCTTAATGCCGCAGTCCTCAAGTCAAAATTCTGCAGCAGCTAGCGTCAATCAGAAGAGCTGATTCAATTCCGCCGCTTTTCACTTCACTTGTGTTCTGATGGAACCCTTGTGCTTGACCAGTTTAGTTCTTCCTTTCAGACAACAGGTCTGGAGGTGTGCAAGGCTATGTGCGCATGTAGTGCAAAGGATCGTTTGCTGGTGTGTCGCAATTTGACCCAATGTTTCTACCATCCGCTAATGGGATTCGAGTTTCATTACATGTATTTCATGTTTAGCAACCGCAATTATGATGTATATAGTCCTCTGAAATCGCTGGCAAAACACTTTTTCTGAGTTTTTTTTTTTTTTTTTAAAAAAACGGATAGACTCTAGAATCGAACTCTTCTGCCAACATTGTACTTATTCATTCTCTCACTTAATTGTACCTTGAGGCTTTGTACATAGAGGCTTGTCTGTAACTGTAGCTATTGTATACTCTTTCTTTGATCCAGCTAACCTTGATTTTATTCCACACAAATGAGGGTTGTTCCACGTGTATTTGTCTTGGTCAATTTTATGTTTCATTTTACTATTATTGTAAAGTCTAAGGAGGAACCTTGAAGCAATTAAATTTCATTTTATTTTGTACTCTTTACCAAAAAGAAGTTTGAACTTTAAAATAATATAAAAATATAAGATATAAAAGTTATAAAGAACATCAACACAATATCAATTTAAGAGTGAATAATCCATAGTTTTGAATAAATAATATAAAATAATTATAATAAAATAAATTTAAGGTATAAAAATAGATTGTATTATATTATATTTTTAATTTAAAACAAACTCCATATCTTTATGTGTATGTAAATAAGACACACACTTTAAATGTGAATATATACATATATATATATATATATATATATATACATATATAGACACACATACACACACATCCATAATAGCATAGATGATTTTTGTTTTGATTTTAAAGTACCATATTAAAAACAAGTCTTTGAAGTATAATAAAGAGCAATACAACTTAAACAGATGCACAGATGGATGTATATACATTTGGATAGATAAACTTAAATACAAATAAACATCTCTTACTATAATAAAAAAAAGACTAGTAATAGAGTCCATTGCTTTGTTGTAGAAGTTACATATTACAATAATTTATTGAAATATAATAAAATGCAATATAATTTAGATGGATGTATTGTTAGATGAATGTATTTAGTCATATATTTCTTATTTTAATTAAGAAGATATATATATATATATATATATATATATATATACATATATATAATTCAAGGTTAAAAATACAAATTTTGTATTTTAAATATTTTGTGATAAACTTCACTTTTAGTATAACCATGATATCTATCATCAAATAATAAGGTTTGAAGAGAAGTTCTATATTTGAAAGTTCCAAGTTAATTTGTAGAATAAAGATTTTTTTTTCTAATTTTGGTTCCAAATTATAATTTCAACAATAATTATACATGGAATAAAAATTTTATATTAAGGCATATTCCATTACATAAACCATGTGCCAAGTTTTGCTATTCAAGTGGATAATGATATAATTATTTTTATTGTTAATAAAAATTGAATAAATAGAAAGAAGTTTTACCTCTTTATTAAGAAAATTTTGTAAGATATAAAGATTTAATTTATTGGCACATATATTAGAGATATAAAAATTACACAATTTATAATATATTGTTGAATTTTTGAATAGTTAGTAATATTGCCATAGATCTTTTTAAATAATTGACATACTGATTTTTGCGTAATAATTCTATCATGAATTTGAATTGTATTCTTATTCCTATAAACATTAATAGCTCCTATTTTTTTGCCAACATAGAGAAAGTATTATACAAAATCTCTATTTTTATTTTTTTTAGCATTATCAACTTGGTGTAGTCTTATACTAATTATAAGGTACATTTTTTGTATAGATGGTCATAAGTAAGGGATTTTAAACTTGTAGTACTAATTTAAGTTATTTTTCTTTGATAAAAAATTAACAACATTTGGCAAAAATCTCTTCCTAACAAAAATTGCTTTTTACCAAATGGCTTATTAATATTGGTAATATTATATAACAATCTACGCATAGCCTCAAAGGCAACCTTATTAATAACTGGTGCTTTGTTCCAAATAAATGTTTTAGCAATTTTTAGGACTCTTTCTTATTCAAATTCTTTGATAATGTAAAAAATTTATTTAGTATTTAAATAAAATAGAATCTTAGAAATAAAGTAAGTTTTTTTTCTACTTGGAAGTAATAAAGATAAAATATTAGTTGAAGCAATTATTATGACAATTTATACCTTCTCTCTAAAATATACTAATAAAATCTTTGAAGGAACTATTTTTTTATACATCCTCATCTATTAATACAAAAAGTTCTTTTATTGTAATTTTTATCATTTTTAGAAGCTACAATTGTATAATATATAATGTATTGTTCTTTATTTAATAAATAATTATTATTAAAAATCCACCTTATTTCTATTAAAATATATAACATATAATCTACAAATAATTGATTTTTTTGTGTACAAATCAATTGATTGGCCATTTCATTATTTAACTAAGATTGACTTAGAAAATCATTTAGACTTTTCAAAATAATCAAAAGATAGGATTGAATATCTAATAACACTTTGATAATTACTACCTAATCATTGAATGCAATAATATGCTTCAGTTGGTATAATTTGTAAACATAATCTTTTGTCATGGCAATATTATTTGCCTCCTACAAAGTTTTATTATTTGAAGGATTTTCAAAAGAAAATATTTATACAAATAATAATTATATTATATTTGATATTTTTTTATTTGATATATCTTCTATTGTACAAATCTACTTTGTATTGTTTTTAAAATATCTACAAATAAGCCACACATTATAGAATGCAAGATAAAGTATATAATTACAATTTTTAAGATCTTAAAAAGAGATAAGACCTTGAACATAAAATAAAAGCAAACAAAAGTAAAAAATTTCTTTTTAAGAAAAATTACAACTTATAGGCATACTTATAAAAGTATTTTATTATACTTATTGTAGAGCACACTTCAATATTGATGTATTGATCAAATCTTTGACAAAGTATTAAATTTTTGAATATTATCCATAAGTTGTTCAAAATTTTGTGCCGAACTTCTATAGTTCTTTCTCTATTCATAATTTGATAATATGAATAATCATTGTCATTTTTATAAGTTTTTTCTTGATCTTTTTTAGATATCACTTTTTATATGCACTATTTTTTTATGTATAAGGCATTTGGTTTGAGAAAGCATGAAATTTGTCACTATATCATAAAATTAAGTTTGAATCTTAGAACTAAGAATTTTTGCCAAAATAATATGTTATAAGAAAATAAATTATTTAATTTTTCATCTTGGTGAAAGATAATTAAAAGATAAACATGCGGCAAATCAAATTTTTGAGATTCAACAACATAGATATGAGTAATATTTTATCCAAGAATTTAATAATCTATCAAAAATGAACTAGAAGAACCATTGCAAACCACAAGTGAAAGAACTATAGAATTTATTCTAATTTCAATAAATAATTAAATAAATTTATTTGTACATATACATATACACAAATAAATTTTATCATATATTTGATTTCTTAACTTTCATATAACTTCTAAATATAAAGTTGGACTTTTCTTCTCACATTTAGCATTTCTATACCTTCTTGTATTTTAATCTATTGCACAACTATCTATTTCAATTTCTTGCACTACTATGTATTTTTATCTATACAGCACTACAAACGTTAATGATTTCAACAAAAAGACGTAAGAAGAATCATGGGAAAAGAAAATCAAACCGAGACAACATGGACATGGCTGGATTGAGAGTTAGGGCTCTGAAATAGGGTTTGTGGGGACGATGGAGGTGGAGCCCACGTCAGGACAAGAGAGAGCTGATGGGAGGATCGTCCTTGTGCATTGCGAAGACTCAACAGCACACTACCTGCGCTGCGCTCTCTACACGTGGGAAAGTTTCCGTTTCCATTGGATGCACATCCTGACTGCACTCTCACGCCTCACGTTACCTTTCTCAATACAAAAAATCCATTGCGAGATCGTGGTTTTTTGTTTCTAAAGGTGTGCGATTGTGTGATTCTTGAAGACCTGTTGCAATCTCCCTGACTGCCCGAGTGTTGGTGAAGCGACCAGTGCGTTTGCAGACTTTAGGTGCGAGTTTGAGGGAGGTGATTTGGTTGTGGCCGAATTTCAGACATCATGAGAGGTTTGGTTGGAATTCGAGCTAAATCGCCATGGCTGCTGCCGGTCCTTCGTCAGGAAAGGCACTTGAACTCGGATTTTTTCATGCTGATGCTGTTTGCCTGGCTCGTGAATTTTTATGGCATTGTGAAGTAGCCGGAATTGAGGTATGGTTGCGAGTTGTGGCTATGAATGGTTTGAGAATTGGTTGTCGATTGATGCTGTGCTACTGGCCATGACGCCCTCTGATTTTGAATTTGCAAAGGCATGAGAGGAGTTTTCTTTTGGTGTGTGTGCAGATGGGCACAATGGTGCAGCTGAACGAAGAGGGATTATTTAAATCGCAGGGGCTGATTGGTGACAAGTGGGTCGATGCTGAAAACGGCCGCACTCTCCCAGTATGTGCTAGTTTACTCAGTCACCGTCTCCATCGTCTCTATTTATTTTATATGTCTTCGCAAGCATTTGTGGTTGGAGCATTGAAACTTTCATTTGCAAAATATTATGCGTTCCGGAGTGGTGTGAGTGTCGCTGTAGCTTGCTTTTTGTCATTGCAATTCCTTCCACTAACTGAATGAGTACCACGGGAAGTTGTGAGCTCAGGGAATTCATTTTGTCCACTTCACTCTTTCAATACTCTTGGATCCCACACCCTACTCGCTCGATTACGCTTATGATTTTTTGGAGAAGATCAAACATTAGATTGTCAGTAATGGCGTCCATGCCCACAAGATATGTAAGTGGCAATTTGCTCACAGGGACTGTGTGGGATGTTGGGGGATTGTCGGGAAGGGCCTTTCATAGGTTAACAACCCTGCCACGGGAGAGATCCTCACGTCTGTGCCATATATGGGTAAGCGAGAAGCAGAGAAGGCGATCACTGTAGCATCTCAGGCTTTTACATGTATGCTTCTTGCCACTTCTTATTCTTGAGTATTTGCCGTCATGGTTGCATTGTACCAGTGCCGATGAGAGCTCGGTGATGACCCCATGGAGACTATGGTTTTTTGAAACAGCTTGGAGTAAGCGAACGGCTAATGACAGGAGCAAAATTCTGCGACAGTGGTGAGTATTTCTAAGATGTGTCGCAAGCGCAACAAGGCAGATGTAATAGTCTGGTGGAGGTTGATTATAGGTCGATCTTCTCGGAAAAATGATATTTCAGTTTAGTTCAGGAACATCACACATGTGTCTTTCTAACTTCCTTGTTCGTTGAGTGTAAAGGTTTAACTTACTCATAAAGAATAAAGATGACCTTGGGAAGATCATTGTCTTGGAGCAAGGAAAGCCACTCGCTGAAGCAGTCGGAGAGGTAAGTTTCACGTACTTAACTAGTAAGGCATCTTTGCCGCCAAAAACATCTTTTTGTTCCTTGTATAACACCTTAAAAGTGCTGAGAAGGTCTCGATGAAGAGAGTTGTGAATTGCGATCAATTGAAGTCATCAGATTGTTTCGTCTTAGAACTTGTGAACGTCGTTATCAGATTGAATGTGGCTGATTTCCTTCAGCTGCGGTACTAAGTTGAGAACTGCAGGTCGTATATGGTGCAGCCTTTGTAGAGTATTATGCGGAAGAGGCAAAACGAGTTTACGGTGACATAATTTCCTCTCCTTTCCCAGAGAAACGAATGCTCGTGATGAAACAAGTAACTCATTTTGTCAACTTTATGTCAGTTTCTTAAGTAGAGCATGTGGAACATATGATAAAGTTTCTTTCTGATGCAAGATGAAGCATTTCTTCGGTCAGTTCCTACATCGTATATCCTACAACCTTCATTTATCAAATGTATTTTTTACGTGTACCTTTGTATTTGTTCCAGAGTAAATATCATTTGAAGTTATAGTCGTGGTGTTTAACGGGGTCACTTGTTGGTTCGCAGCCAGTTGGAGTAGTAGCTGCTATAGCACCTTGGAATTTTCCTCTGGCCATGATTACTCGCAAGGTCCGTATTTTACCTCGTGTTTGAATGGGTCCACATTAGTTTTTCTAAAAACACAGGAGGGCTTCTCTACTCCGTTGGTGTTGGTGTTGGGAAATTAGACTATATCTTGGTTTTGGTGCCGTCTTTTTTAAAAAACAATGCGAGAGGTAGTTTAGTCAAGGTCGATGAACCTGACAAGCTTTAAACAAGTTTGGTTTGAAATGATGCGTATGGTCGGACAAGAAGCTGCAGACTAGTCAGAAACCAAGGGCTGTCCATTGACTGAAAGTATGATAGAGGATTAGAACTGTTCCCGTTTTCAACGTGGTTGGAAGAATTTTTTACAGGTAGCTCCAGCGTTAGCAGCAGGGTGCACTGTCGTTATAAAACCTTCAGAGCTTACCCCTTTGACGGCGTTAGCTGCTGCAGAACTTGCCCTGCAAGCAGGCATTCCTCCTGTAAGTTCACGCTAAGTGTACATTGCAAATTTCTTCGATGAGATTGCATTCATTGTAGAGAAGTAATGAGATTCGTATCGCTTCAAGGTTCTTGCTAGGCTTTTAGTAATTGAGAAGGGTAATTGCTACAGGGTGTGGTGAACGTTGTGATGGGAGATGCAAAGGGAATTGGGGATGCGATGCTAGACAGCACAGAGGTAGGTTGTGTTGCACCTAATGCATGGTATCAAAATCCCTCTGTCTATATGGTTTGAGAATAAATCCATGTCTTCCCGTTTACCCGTGTGATAATGATCCCAGGTGCTGAGTACATCGCTCAAGTAACTTGATTTAGGCGTGAATATGTTCAAGAAAGTTGTGCATCCCACAATCACTTGTGCACAATGTTTTGTAGAATCACCACATAAATGATCAGTCATCTGTGCATGTATAAGGACTTCATAAGCATTGAGATCCATGTCAACTTCCTCCGAAATTTTTATCCTTATCCATCACGTATGTCCTTCATGATCCTATTTTGTGTCGCTAGAATTTCTAGTCTGCGTATTTAACCTACTTGATGTCCATCGAAGTGGTATTTTGCAAGATAAACGCTTTGTGAACCCTCTGTGTTGATGTCGCTTAGTAACACGAGTTAGAGCCTTGTTTTATGCTGAACTATAAATCTTAAAGTATCTACTTTACTGGCAGGTTCGTAAAATTACTTTCACTGGCTCAACAGGAGTTGGTAAAATGCTTATGGCTGGGGCGGGAAAGACTGTAAAAAAGGTGGGTCACTTATTCAGAGCATCTCAAGTTTAGAGTTTTAATTATTAAAATCTCAGCACGCTTAACTGTTGTAGTGGAAGTAGTCTTTATATTTTAATATGCGTTGCTCCTAGTATAGGCAAGAATCGCTACACAACAGTAGAAGCATTTTAACTATGAGATTTAGTTACCTGTATGGTTTTTTTCTGGATGTTTTTGCATGTGCCTGAACCTGTGACTGGAATATTCTTCTTGACAAAAATGATATGCGCAGGTTTC
Organism: Physcomitrellopsis africana; assembly: GCA_036785485.1. NCBI lineage: Eukaryota > Viridiplantae > Streptophyta > Bryopsida > Funariales > Funariaceae > Physcomitrellopsis > Physcomitrellopsis africana. The sequence goes on from JAWRVF010000566.1 coordinate 72,696, forward strand.
CTTAGAGCTTGGTGGTAATGCACCGTGCATCGTTTTTGATGATGCTAATTTGGACATTGCTGTTAAAGGAGTGGTATGTATATTTAATCTCTTTATTTTATTTTATTTCAAAAACTATTATTATTATTACATTTTTAGAAGTTGGTTGCTAGTTATGAAATTTCAAAACCACAGAGCGGTAGTGAAACTTTTGTACATCATGGTGGATACAGTTGGCCGGCAAGTACAAGAACTCTGGCCAAACTTGTGTTAGCATAAACAAAATTTTTGTGCAAGATGGTAAGATCACATGTTTTGATTTTTGATTTTGTTGAATTTTTTTCGGGCTTGAGCCTGTATTTTCCTCGCAACTTGCCACTGAAAAGGTCAAGTTTTTTTTGAGTTATTGTATCTTGATCGTAAATCTTGGTATATTGTTTCTTTCTATTCAGTATGTCAATTCGCAGAGACTGACTTGTTTGCGGCCAGGCATCTACGACAAGTTTGCGGAGGCTTTTGCAAAGGCAGTGTCAGGATTACGCGTAGGGAATGGCCTAGAACCAGGCATAACTCAGGTTTGCACTTGTTCTACTGAAGGTTACGTACATTGAGGATACTTGCGTCCATGTGAACAGTTACTGGCGTACGGAACCTCGCAGCTACTAACTTCTATTATTGTTATGCAGGGACCATTGATTAATGAGGCAGCACTTGAAAAGGTAAGAAATGTCTTTAAGGCACTTCACAACTATACATCCATTACATCCAGAAAGTTCTCAAAAGTGTAGGGCTTTGTAAGATTTTTCTGTCTCTAATGAGAATTTTTTGTGCTGGAATCAATAGTTCGTATTGCCCAAATCTTTCTAGCAGACTTGAGTTAATATAATGAAAGGGGTAAGACTTAGTGTTCACCACTTGTGTTCAGTATATCAGTGTGTTGATGATGACAAAATGCAACTAACAAATAAGAAAACTTAAGGTCCTGCTGTGCTGCTAATTCTAGACAATATTTATTGAAATTGTGATGTGTATCCAGGTTGAGAGGCACATACAAGACGCAGTGTCCAAGGTAAACGAAATTCCGACTTCCTACTTGAATTTCGGTTTTAGTGTATTAAGTGATGAGATATGACATATCTTCATCTGTTTAATTTACATGTTGAGGGTTTAGGGGTTAGGGCATTACACGAGTATAGCTATATCGCGTTGAGGAGATGTATATTATCATGATCCTACTGAAGAAGACTGATATTTATCTTTGTCATGGCTTCTATACCTTCATTAGGGAGCGAAGGTGCTTGTAGGTGGCAAACGGCATAGTTTAGGTCGCACGTTCTATGAACCAACTATTCTCGGCAACTCTAGTGACGAAATGCTTATCTTCAGGTACTGACCAAATACTTGTCTTATGCGATTCATGCATGAGGCACACTTATCATCAGACTGAATCGGATGTTGAGTATATGCTTACCAGAAAGCAACCAAATCTGACATGCTTTGTGTTTCGTCACTTCTGAAATTGTTGTTTCTGCATGCATTTGATTTGCAATGTTTCTGGTGCAGTACGGCCTCAATAATATTTAAAATTTTTGAGTTGTAATCTCAACTGTACCTCAATTGTATCTTTTGCATATGAAGGGAGGAGGTATTTGGACCAGTTGCACCCCTTGTGCGATTTAGTACAGATGAGGAAGCAATCAAGATGGCCAATAATTCAGAATTTGGTAAGCATTTTGGTTCGTGACATACCAGTTATTGTTCTTTTCTTTTCTTTATTGTAACAATGAGTAACATGGGTAGACCCCTTTTTCTTGTAAAATTCTAGTAATTATAGAGTAGCCCAACCGATTATCTTATGGACTGTAACCCTGTCGTTGCTCATTATCATAACCTACTCTTGTATCGTCCGACATAAATTGATGTTTCAGTTTGAGATACCGTAGTACAATCCATGTTTACTGCGTAAAAAAATTAATGGGAGAGTTCTAGTCGTGTAAGTTCATGTGATAACTATTCTATATCTTGCACACTTTATTTAAACACTGCTTGAAGAATAGATACACTACGATATAATGGGAAAGCACCAATCCAGATAGTTGTTTATTAGATTTTGAATTAGCGATGTAAATGGATTGTTGAATTTCGTTGGCCCAATCCCTAGCACATAGTTGGGGAGGACTTCGGCTTCATTATGGTTATTGTCTTCAATATTCTAATATTAGTTAGCACTCTGAGTGATGTGAATTGACACTGATCTATGTCTCCTGTGATTGACTAGGCCTGGCTGCATACGCTTTCACTGAGAACATTGCTCGAGGTTGGCGTGTAGCGGAGTCACTTGAGTTTGGCATGGTTGGCCTGAATGAAGGCCTCATTTCATCTGAGGTATATCAGCATCCTTAAGATCTACTGTTTCGTCTATTTTACACACCCTGTCTGTCGGTTTTATTATTATTATGAGCTTTATATTCCCTCTTTTTTTTTCCTTATTTCTTCGTCCCCTTTCAAATACCTACATTATGACATATTTAGGTTTAGCCTGAACAAGTAGGTGTCATCAATGAGAAGGTTGAAGGAAAGGTTCTGGCTTTTTCTTCTATAGAACTAGTATCGCTTTTTCATTTCATAAATCTAACTCTTCTCAGCGAAATCTTGGGTTATTTAGGGTACACAAACCACGCTCGTGCTGGTGATGTTATGAAACTGAGAAGTTTATTTGTAGGCTATTCTAGACAAGTCTTTTTCAAACTCATGATGCATTCTATGGGGTCTGCAATAGGTGGCACCTTTCGGAGGGATGAAGCAATCTGGATTGGGTCGTGAAGGCTCCAAGTATGGTCTTGACGAATACCTTGAGGTACAATTTTTGCATGTTTCACCTTGCGTGGTGTGAACCTGTGATCGATTACTTGCACTTGAAACTTGCCGGAGCAGGAATCCACGCATTATGTCCCAATTTTTTAAAATTAATGTACAAATCTAAGGTATCTGCGTATTTAGATGATGTTAAATCAAAGCTTAGGAACTTTTCCTGGACTGTCTTACGGGAAAAGCAGAAGTTTGGAGCACTAAATTCTTTAGAATCCTTTTTTGTTTGACGATTTTGAACTTTCAGTATAATTAACTAGTGATTATTGCCTAGTACTCCAATTTAAGCACAATTTCAACGATTTGGTGGATTTGTGTCTATAAATGTGATCGTACCAAATCAAAGAGCCGTTTTTGTCCATCGTGATTTTAGATCTCTGTAAGGAATTTAATGTTGCGGATACAAGTTTGTTTTGAGTTTTCTTCACTTGTGTGACTCTCTACAGGTAAAGTACGTGTGTCTTGGCAACATGGCGCAACCAGTCGCTTGATGGCCTGCAATTGGCATCTCAATTACACCTTCAAGGATGGTTATTCGTACCTCTCAGAACTGTGGACAAGGATTGCATAAAGTTTAAAAGTCATAGTTTTTGGAACATCCTAGTCTCAGCCCCATAGATGTATAAATAAGTCGTAGTGCAGAATCTTTGAGAAATTACTGAGCATTACTGCTTCTTTGAATTAAGCGAAAATATTGAAAATAGGCTTGACAAATGCTGATTTATCAAAAATAGGCCTAACAAATTTTTAATTTCCAAAATAGTCCTTGTGATGGAATTGTGGAGTCGAATGTAGAAGTGTAGTTGCAAAAGTGGGACCTTGGCATGGGCCTAGAAACCAATAGGAATTTGGCTTTGTAGAGAGTGGGTGGGGGTTTGGCTTTGTAGAGAAGGTGGGGATTTGGCTTTGTAAAGAGTAGAGGTTTAGCTTTGTGGAGAGTGGGTGGAGGTTTGGCTTTGTAAAGAGTAGAAGTTTGGCTTTATAGAGAGTGGGTGGAGGTTTGGCTTTGTAGAGAGTGGGTGGAGGTTTGGCTTTGTAGAGAGTGGGTGGAGGTTTGGCTTTGTACAGAGTGGGGGGGGAGGGGGGGGATCTTAGGAAGTAATGCCTTTCACAAGAAAATTTTGTAAATTGAAATATCTTGATATATAAAGTGAAAGGTTTTTTTTTAAAAAAATATCAAAGATAGGCTTGATAAATATTTTAGATGGATTCAATATTTGTCAATAAAAAATTTTATTTCAAAAATATAAATATAAGAAATAAATAAAAATATTATATTTTATTTAGATGAATTTTTGGCAAATTTTCATGTAGAGACCAAATCTGTTACAATAGTTGTAATAGAGATATATTTGATATGTCTATGATCTTTAGTACATGTTCATTTTTACTTTGGTTTTCTAAATGACTTGCATATGTTTGGAGACAATATTGTCAAATTAAGCTTTAATAGGATATTGTTGTTAAGGATACAATAATACAAAGCAAGAGACTTGAATTAGAAAAAAGGTTTCAAGAAGAAATCAATAAGAACTTGAATTAACCAAATGAGTATATGAACAACACTAAATAAGATATACTAGAATTCTAAGAAATATGTTGTTGAGACTGAAGAACTCTTCAACCTCAACTTCCATATATACCCCTATTTAGAACTCTTCTTAAGCACCGTTCATCGAACTAACAAGCTTCTCGAGCAGCTTCTATTAATTGGAGAGCTTTTCAAAGTGCTTCTACCAACTTGGAAGCTTTTCAAGCTCCTTCCATTAATTATGAGGCTTCTCAAGCTACTTTCACCAATTAAGAAGCTTTTCAACCAACTTTCATTAATTTAAGAATTTTTAAAATGTTCTAAAAGGTTCTGTGAACTTTTAAAGTATATGTTTCTAACATCACCTCCTTCTCTAGTGACGAGTTCCAAGATGAGCTCGTATCTTTGAAAATCTTTTTATATACATAAAAAATTGAGAATATACTACATTAATGAAGGTATGTATTCTATTCTCCATTCTTGGACAATAGGTTCTACTAGTCCTCAAAAAAATTGCTTATGGCCTTGAATTAGTACTTTCATTGTTAAAACATCCCATCCAAGGATCTGATCTTCATTGCAGCCTTCAAAACATCTTCCAAATAAGATCTCAAGCTTAGAAGAATTTACCTTTCTAAACTCAAGCATTGGAATTAAAACTTGCATGATTGGATGTTACTCCTAATGGTTCCAACCATAGTTGTACTTTGCGCTGAAATATATTATTCTCACTTTGCTCAATTGAAGGTTGTGAAAACTGCACATATTTGAAACTTGTATGGCAAGTGAATCTTTTGAATCTTGTTTTGCTAAATCTCTTAATACTTGAAGGTTGGACATAGTAATTGACTTGCTTCTACCACTCTATTTTATCTTGGAACAAATGTTTGTATATTGATGAAGATTTTAGTTTAACTCTCTCCCTCTTATAAATATTCTTTGAATTCAATCTTCACTAAAAAGTTATCATCAAACACATATGGATTTGTAGAGATAAAATTAATGAAATTTTTGTACCTTTTGAGGTGCATTGGCGAGATTTTTGGTTAGTTCTTATGCGTGCTCTTTGATATTATAACTGTGCCAATGAACAAGATATTTCAATTTCTTCCACCTTTGTTGTAAATCTAGCACCTTTTTGACCTTATATTCTTTATGATTTTTAATTTTGATATTAGGCAACAATTATTGTACTCTTTTTGAAATACACGACTCTTTACAAGGCTCCAAAAGAGAGACATAGAAAATTGAATGTATTTTCATAGAAGATGGTAGTTCCAAGCGTTATGCCATTGAATTAATTTGCTTTTGGATGGAAAATGGTCCTAGCCTCCAATAGTTCAACTTATTATATAGCTGCTTGCTTTTGATATTCCGTCAAAGAAAACTCATATTTTATCTCTAATATAAAAAGTAAGCAATTGATTCTTAAATTTATTTACAGATGTCTTTTACGCACCTTGAGTTGCTTCCAATTAAAGCTTCAAAGTTGTTTGGTATTACGATAGATGCTTTGTAAATCCTTCAGCTACTAGATTATTGTTCTTTGATATATTCCATAGATCAAACTTTGGATGATATCTATAATTAGAATAAAATAGTATTCATTGAATTGAGGCATGAATAATATTATTATATACAAATTTTGCTAACAATAGATACAAGATCTAATTATCTTATTGATAATTGATGTTATATTATAAATACTACTCTAAAATTTGATTAACTTGTTGTATTTGGCCATCAATTTGAGAATAGAAAGTCAAAAAAAGTTTAATACCTACTTTCAATATTTCAAAAAGACATCTCTAAAACTTAGATATGAATTGAGGTCCTTGATTGGATACGATATTATCCGATAAGCAATGATATCGATACATATTATCAAGAAAGAGCCTTACTATTTCTTCACTAGACGTACTTTTCTTGCAAGAAATGAAGTGAACCATCTTTATAAGTCAATCAATTACCACAAGGATGTTGTCTAATGAATTGGATGGCAATAGATCCGTGATAAAATCTATTAAAATAGAAGACCATAATTGTCTTGGAATAGACAAGGACTGTAAGAATCTATAAAGATAATATTGAGGATTTTTGGACCTTAAATAGATGTCATAAGAGAGTACAAAGTCCCTCATAGCCTTCCATATTTGAGGCTATTAAAAATCTTGAAAAATAAGTTCCAAGGTCTTGTTAAATCCAAAATAACTAACACTTGAGAAGCCATAGTAAGATTGAAGAACGTGCAGTCATGTTAGTTTTTTTGGGATACACAAATGTTCTTTAAAAAATAGAAGGTCTTTCTTAAGCTTAAACTTGTCAATATTTTCATTAAACGTTTGATATCAAGGGCCAAAGCATCATTAGTGGTTGCAGCATGCATTTCATTAAAGAAATTAAAATCAATAGGTACCGATGTAGTAGTGGCACAAAGACAAAATTGCTTCAACTTCAATAAAATTGTATATTGTTGATCAAACGTTGCCTCTCTTACTCTTGGTATAAAATATGATCTCCTTGATAAAGCATCGGATAACCCTTATTGCTTCCCTTGTTGATAAATAATAATAAAATTAAATTGAGATAATGACATATTCCATCAAATTTGGTGGCAATTAAAAATCCGAGCTAATATAAAATATTCCAAATTCTTTTGATTTGTATATACAATCATAGGATATATTGCTCTTTCAAGAAAATGATGCCATTCTTGAAAAGAATCTACAATAATAAGAAGCTTCTTATTATGGATTTTATAATTAATTTTGATAATAAAAAATTTTCAAAAATAAAATACAATAAGATAGAATTTATCATCTATACCTATTTGTGAAAGTACAGCCTCTAGTATAAAATCCAAAGCATCAATCTCCATGTAGAATGCTTTTATAAAGTCTACATGCACCAAAATTGGAATTGTGGTGAATGCCATCTTGAGGTCTTAAAATGCCTTTTCCGCTTAAGGCTTTCATTCCAAATTATCTTTGTATATCAATCAAGTAAAAAAAGTGGGAATTTGATAGTAATTTTTGATGAAGATCCAATGGAAGTTAGCAAATCTAAGAAAATATTATATGTCTTTCATAGTCTTTAGAATGGCCCATTGTATAACTGCCTCCACTTTTTTAGGATCCATCATTAAATTTTCAATAGATATGATGTAATCCAAAAATTCTATCTTTGGTTGATGAAATACACATTTTTCTAACTTGGCATATAAACCCACATCTTATAGCTTTTGTAATACCAACTTTATATTCTTCTTATATTACTCCAAATTTTTTGAGTAGATCAAGATGTCATCAAGATAGATCACTACAAACTTGTTTAGATGCTCTTGAAAGATATCATTTATTAAATATTAAAAGATAGCAAGTATATTTATTAATCTAAAAGACATGATATTATATTCAAAATGTCCATATTTTATCCAAAATGTAGTCTTTTATTTGTCTCCCTTCTTGATCCATACCAAGTTGTATGCTCCACAAAGATCTATTTTAATATAGATCTTGGCTTAGCTGAGTTGTTCCAAAAATCTTGAAATTAATGGTAGTGGGTAATGATTTTTTATTATTATTTTATTTAATTTTTGATAATCAATGCATATATGCAAGGAACTATATTTTTTCTTCACAAAGAATATAGGTGCACCTGCTAGAGACTTTGAATACATGATAAATTTTTTTGTAAGGTTTTTATTAATATAATCTTTCAACATTGAAAGCTCATTTTGAGAAAGATTATAAATTGGACTAAAAGATGGTTGTGTTCTTTGATGAAGATCTATGGCACAATCGTATGGTCAATGCTTTGGTAATATATCAACATTCTTCTTCTAGAAATCATCTAAAAATTTGCTATACTATTTTTGAATAGTTGCCAATGAAGTCATATCTTTTTTAATTAGAGTCGCATAAATAATAAATGATATAACTTCTTTGGCCAATTTTATAAAAGCACTTGTTCCAACAAATAAAAATTTATCAACTCGTGACTTTTTATGAAGTTTTCTTCTAGGAATTTTTTATCAAAAATATTATTTTTTGTGACCTCCAATCTATAGATGGACTATGCTTTTTCAATCAAAAAACTTTAAGAATAATAGGATTTGAAAGAATTCTAATAACATTAAATTTAATTTAGTTGCTATAATCTTCAAACAACACTTCTATAGGCATTGTTTCATGAGTGACATTACCAAAAAATAAGGATTGTCCATCTATTACCTTTATATGAACAAATTTGGAGTTTGTATTAAAAAAAATTTATAAAACTTAATAAACATATCATTTAAAAAATAAGAAGATACCATTGAATCCAATAAGGCAATCGTTGAAGCTTTTGAGGGCCAAAATATAAAAAAATTATAATACAATAAGCAGGTTGAGCAAAAAGAGATGAACCTGAATAGTTTTATTATGTTAAATTATTCAACCGCACTATCTCTAGTATGATTGAATATCTTTTGTTTTTTTAAACGATTGTACTCTTGATTTTGGTGATGCATTGATTTTATTTCTTTGGACAATTGCCAACCTTGTGGCCTTCTTCACTACAATACAAGTATAGTCCTCCTTCCATTTGATATATTTTTTTTGTAGACTAAGAGGTTTAAAATATACTACATCAAGTTGCATATCTTTTATTTTTAAATATGAATTTAGAATGCTTATTGATGTAGTAGAAGTGTGTCGAATTACATGTTGTCTTGTTAAAGCTCATGAACATTGATCTTGATAATATTGGAATAATTGATTATTATATTTTATACTTTAGCTAATGGTTTTATTGAACGATTGTAGATCCAAAAGTGATCATAATAAATCCTTCACATTATCTCTTAATCTCCAATAAAATTAATTTATTAAAGCTTCTTTGTTCCAATTGATATTGTACAATAGTTGCCTAAAATTAAATGCATAGATTGATGTAGAGCACGCCCCTTATCATAATACTTAGATCTTAGCTATTATCCAAGAAGCTTTATCATGTTTTTCAAATACTTCCATAAATACTTCCATAAAAACTTCAAAATTGCTCAAAATTGGTGATTTCTTTTCAAACAAGAAAACAAACCATGATAATGCTTGTCCCATAAGCAAGATGCCAATCAATCCAATCCGTGATTCTTTTGTTGGATAGGTATTAGGTTGTACAACCATTATCAATTAAATTTGGTTAATAAATCTTTGAAACTTTAAACCAGTATTATCACATTTCTTCGGAAGACTAACTCGAGGTTCTTTATATTATGGTAATATGTACAATTTTGCTCGAGAATGCTCCGGGCACCTGGCTGTGGAAGATAAAAAGGAAATACACAACAACAAGATCCTAACAACTCTAATAGAATCATAAACAACTTCTATTAAACCTTAACAATATTAATCAAATTTTGATCCAATCTTAAAGAAATTAAAAAAGAAGAATAAATAAATCATAAATTAATCATAAAAAAAATAATATATAAAATACTAAATTTAGAAAATATTAAAAATAGAAATCTTAATATCTTAAATCATACCTTGTTCAAATCCTGGTCAATTCCTAGTTAAATCCTAAGTCAAAACCTAAGTCAAATCCTAAATCAAATCCTAAGTCAAATCCTAGTCAAAACCTAAGTCAAATCCTAAATCAAACCATAGATCAAATCCTATTCAACCCATAGATAGGATTTGTGCCTCAGAGTTTGATTTCGACCCCAGCTCATAATCGGTCCTTTCCGGGTATCTATTTCGAGATTTTTGTGGTAAGTTTTTCTGAAACCTATTCTTAACTTCCTCTTATATATGCCTATATCATTTTATTTCCCAATCTACTTTGTTTTGCCTTACTTATGGCCCTACAAAATAAATAGAAGCTCATTTATAAAAACGACAGCATTAACACTCATTAGTTTTATTCCCCTTTTACTATTATCTATTTTTTTAAGATAATTTGCTACAATATTTTGAACTAAGATTTTTTATAATATACTATTTCCACACTCTTTCACCTAATAGTTGTGTTACATCATGACAACGTTGCTGAATAGATAGATATTTTTTGTGTAGTAAAGATAGTACTACATCCTCAAGCATAGAAGTTGGAGGTGGATGTAATCTAAATTGCGGTATTCTAGATAATGCGTCATTATAAAATTTTATAATAATCTCTTCAATCTGTGCAGTCTTAGTAAATAAAATAGTAAAAATATTTATAATAGCATCTAATTTAGACTCAAAAGATTTGATCATACTAATATCTTGACTTCCAATTATTTTAAGAAAAAAAAAATGGATTTATGAGAAGACAATATCAATTTAAAAGAAGGTAATCCACAACCTCTAAAGCATTTGTATATCTTTAAGAAGAGAGATAATCCACTTTCTAACAAAAAAAATCCAACTTTGATATTTAAAATAAGAATAGTCTTGAAAAATTGTCAAAGATACGATAATATAGAGCAAAAGACTTAAACTAGAAAAAAATTTCAAGAAAAAATCAAAAAGAATTTGAATTAGCTAGATGAATACACAAACAACAATAAGAAAGATGAGCTAGAATTCCAAGAGATGTATTGTCGAGATTGAAGAATTCTTCAGCCTCTACTTCCATACATTCTTGTCTAAAACGCTTCTTGAGCAGCTTCCATCAAACTAAGAAGCTTCTTGAGTAGCTTTTACCAACTGGGAAGCTTCTCAAGCTCCTTCTATCAACTTGGAAGCTTCTCAAGCTCCTTCTATTAACTATGAAGCTTCTCAAGTTACTTTCAACAAGTATGAAGCTTTTCAACTAGCTTTCACTAACTCAAGAACCTCTAAAATATTTTAGAAGGTTTTGTGAACTTTTGAAGTATATGTCCCTAACAGTTGTTTAATTTTTAGAACTTCTAAAGCAAAATAAGATGGACAATGCCTTTATATGTTTAGCAATAATATGTGGTTATAAAACATGTATGTATACACTATTATGTGATATGATTTTTAATTTGAAAATATAATAGGTATCTAGCTATAGAAAGTTTATTTGTAACTTTTTAGCCAAGCTCTGATAAGTAACTTGTCTTTTATAATAAAAATAAATAAATATAATAACATTAAAAAAAATATATTTTATTTTAATAAAAATCTCTTATATTTAAGTAGGTTTATACATAAGATTTTTTTATGATATGCAAAAAATCCTAAACACCCTTTTCTATGCCAAATCATAACTAACTAATTTTTGATAAATTAGATTTTTAATAATTTCTAAAAAAATCTATAATCTCTTTTCTAAATCTCATATTTATATCAAAATTATATTATAGCTCTACATATCCATCTTCTCACCTTCATAAAGTTTTGGCTCCCAAAAATCCTTTTTAATTTGTACAAATTGCTCAAATTGTAATATAATTCTTCAATATCTAATTCACCCACAAAAGATTGATTTTTTCTTGAATTTTAGGATCCAATAACTCTTGATCTAATTGTTTAATTTTTGTTAAATTTCTTAAAAATGTAGCTTACATCTTTAAGCTTTATTATAAGAAAAATTAAGTGTAGAATCACTTTTGATTGTTTAATATCTCAAAAATCCTAGCAGGTACTTAAAACCTTATTTTATGAACATCTAAGTATTATTTTCTTTATATCTCTAAAATCAAAAATTTTAATATCAAAAAAAATTTGTATAAAATTTTGTAACATAAAAATATATATTTTTAAAAATTTTGAGCTAAAATATTATCAAATTGCTTAAGATATAGCTCAAAGCACAATTATTAATTAAACAAGTTACTTACTGCTTTTGGATTGTAAGTGCTAGACTTCAATTTCCAATATCTCTTTCATCTTAGCTTAGAATTCATCAAGCCAAATATATATATAAAATATAGTCAAGAAAATAATCTTTCTAATCTGAGTTGTTGATCCTTTATTTTTTTTTGTATGCATGAGTTATGCTTCAAAAAGTGATAGTAGATACAATTTCAACACCTTGATTTTAAGTGCCTATATCTCTTTCATAAAATTTTCAAATCACATAATTTTTATATCAAAATCATAGCCAAAAATCTAAACTTATTAATCCTAATCTTTGATACTTGAATGCCTTTGAAAAATAATCCTAATTCCTAATAAGGCCTTAGACAGCCTTTGTGAAGCTCATTAGATATGACTTTTGGCCAATAGAAATAGAGATTTCTATCATCTACTTCTATTCATCTACATGGATGGTCTAACTATCCTTTTTGATATCAAAAATTTTATTTTAATATTTTTTTTAATAAAATTTATATGTCATAAATATCAAATAAAAAAAATAAAATAAGATTTCAAAAGTCATCATTGTTTAAAAAAGGTAATTCAAAATATATAAAATTTATTATCAATATAAAATCAACCTCAAAATTTATTACAAAAAAAAATAAAAAAAAAATAAAAATAATTGTAGAATCTTTATTAATAGCCTTTTTAAATATATATTTTTAAAATAGTAATTTAATCATATTTTATAATCAATTAAAATCCATTAATATAATTCTTATTTAATTATATAATAATTTATATATTAGATATATATGTATATTATTTTAACATGATAATCAAACCACAATATGACAATACTTGTAAAAATTGATTCTTTGGTGCAAAAGAACCATCGTAGTATATTTGTATGGTATGTCAAGATATTACCATTCATGATATGTGTAAGTGTTGCTATCATGCACATAAGATTTATTCCAATAAATTATCTAAGTAATATAGACCAATAGAAGTAGGTAAAATAAGTTGATTTGATAATATCTGATAGAGAAGCTTCCTAAAAGCTTTATAGACACGGAATCATTTTTATACATGTCTATAGGTGATTGGTAGGTTAAAAACTTGGTCAACAAGCTAGCCACATGGTGCACATGTTGATAGCTTGTGGAACAAGCTAGCCATGTGTCACACATGTTGGTAGCTTGCGGAAGAAGCCAAGTACATGGCGCATATGTAGGAAACTTGTCGTGTAAGTTTGACACGTGTCTTGCAAATTAGACATGTGTATGAGGTCTTATAGAATATCGCCACATAGCTCTTAGTAAGATAGTATTTATAGAGGCAAGAGTGAAGCCCTCTTCACTCTTATCAATTCTTTTCCTGATCCTAGTGTAGTTTCAAGAGTCTTCATGTTTCCAGTCTTTGACAATAGTTATTCCAGTTTTCCTTTGAATATACATATTTTCTTATTCTTATTTTGTGACTTTACTTTGATACAATTTTTATTAGATTATACATCTTTTTTTAGTTCATATCCTTGACAGATTGACAAGAGTACACATACAATATCAGAGCTTTGTCTCTTCTTGATTAAGAGTGGATTACCCCTTTCTCTTGATAAGATATAAGCATTTTAGAAGTTGTGGAGTACCCACTTCTAAATTGATATTTTTTTTAGAATTTTTTTCTTTTGAGTGTGTTATTCTACATTTTTTGAAGTGAGAGTAGACATCTTCCTTCCTATTATATTATCATGGCAGAGCTTGCGGAATTGAAGAATGCAATGGCACAAATGGAAGAACAAATGGGATGATGTTGCACTCATCAGCCAGTTTCTCTATAGATTACAATATGAGGTAAAAAAATTAATGCTCAATTTATCCGATCCTCAAACATTGAGTCAAGCAATTGATTTTGCTTTGAAATGTGACAATCGACTCTTTGAGCTTTGATCCGAGAGTTGTACAAGAGAGCCTTAACATTATTAATTAATGGCAACATCAACGTCTTCACAAAATGTACATTCGGAAGTAGAAGATATACAAATTGATGCAGTATGTTTTAAACTTCTTACTGAACAAGAAAAGATTTGACGTCGTCAAGGAGGATTATGTTTATATTATGGAGAATCTAAGCACATTGGTCAACATTGTCCAAAGAAATGACACAACTACAAAATGAGGAGTACGGCTGTCAAAGAAGACAACATGTCAGAAAACAAACTTGTACAACTACAATAGGGACTGTTGTCGTACTGTAATTGCTTACAGTATGTAAAATCTACTCAAAATGTATAATATGTTTATAGGTTTAAATATTTATTAGAATGATTAATAAAGTAAATTAAAAGGGGTTGATATAAGAAAATTTATTTTAGATTTTTATTTAGTTTGGTTATGGCTTTTAAATTATATAGAGCCTAAATATTTAATATAAAGCGTTGAGAGGCAATTGAGGTCCAAAGAAGAAGAATTAAACTACTAAGAGGCCTATTTGGAAGGATGAAGACAAATTGAGGATGAATGAAGACAAGGGGTGAAGTTCTTCATTCCTATTGGTCAATGGTCATGCCCAATAGGCTTTGAAGAGGCTGCCCGCAATAAAAATAAGCATTTCGGCAATTTCAAGGAGACCACTAGAAAAACGAAGACTAGGATTAGAAATCTTGTTTTTTGAGCTATAATTTTGGTATAAAAATTGAAAGATTTGGAGTTTTTATGAGGGGGAAGTAGGCACTTGAAGTTAGGGTGTACAAATTGTACCTATTGTCACTCTTTTGAGGATTGGAGGAGTTGTATGAGAGCTTTTGGAGATCGCAAGGTGCGGCTAGAGAGATGATTTTAAATGCTACATTTGATGTAGAAAACTTTCTATAATAGAAGTTTTAAAGAAGGAGATATTGGGAGTCAAAGATAGTAGATTGAATTCCAAGGTAGTAAGTAGGTTGTTTTATTCATAGTGATGGGTTTTGCCATATCTTGAGTTTCTGGACGAATTTTTGTCTAAAAATTTCCAAGAAGGTGAATCTTTGTGCTAAAAAGCTATACATTAAAGTTTCATAGCATTTAGACTTTGGGTTTTTGAGATATGAAGAATTTAATACACAAGTATTTGTAAACAAAGGTTTTAAAGCTACTGTTAAGGTTTTTACGATATCTAAAGATTGATAAAGAATCAATGATTGAAATTTGTTGTGCTATTGCGAGAAGCACATTAGTACTTCATGTGAAATTTTAACAGATTTGAATGGTTAGATTAAGAGTTATAGGTTAATGAAGTTTGGAAAAAATTCCCCTCTTACGGATGAATGAGGATTTAGAGTATTTTGATATATTTGAGTGTTTTTGTGAAATAAGACTTATATATTGGATATAATAGCCCTAAAAGAAAAAAAATTATAAAATTTTGAGGGTTTTATTATTTCGAATCTTGATTGAGTATTTAGTTGCAGCCAGAAGCCCAGCGCTTTTTTGAAGCAAATTCTCTCTACCATGACACCGTAGAGCTAGAACCTTGTATAATTCCTAGTGAAGGTCCTATTCTCTCCTCAGAACCCTCTCCTTGTTTTATAATAGATGTATATTTAGGACCAAAAAACTATAGAGCTTGTGTCTTATTAGATTCAGGAGCCTCAGCATGCTTTTTAGATGAACAATTTGTTAAGAATCGTAAAATATCTTTAGTACAAAAAACTAAATCCGTACATATAGAAGTCATAGATGGTCGTCCATTGTCTTTTGGAGACGTCACTCATGAAACCCGCCCTATAAAAATAACAATAGATGGTCATAATAGCTACGTAGTCTTAAACATAATTAAATCTCCATCTAATCCAGTTATTTTAGATTTATCATGGCTATAAAAATATAACCCTCAAATAGATTGGAATTTTCGTAGACTTGACTTTTCTCAAAATATCATTAAACATCCTGCCGACCAAATAAAAAGCTATAAGCCTAGTATACCAAAACCCGTACTTATAGGTGCAAAAGCTTTTATACACGCAATAAAAGAAGGATCAACTTTTGCTATTTATGCCACATCCATTTTTGATGGTGGGAAGACTTTAAGTGGCATTTCAAGCCAATATCTGGATTATTAGGACATTTATGAAAAAAAAAAATACAGATATTCTTCTGGAACATCGTCCATATGACTATTCAATCGACCTCAAAGAAGGAACTCAGCCACCATTTGGACCAATCTACAGTTTATCACAAGATGAGTTGGTTGAATTCAAGATGTATATTGACGAGAATTTGGCCAAGAATTTCATACGCCATTTTGTATCTCCAACAGGAGCTCTAATTCTGTTTGTGAAAAAAAAAGATGGATCATTGCAGATGTGTGTTGACTATCGAAGACTCAACAAGATCATAATCAAAAATAGATATCCATTACTTTTTATATCAAGATTTTTTGACCAATTAAATCAAGCTAAGATCTACACAAAAATAGATATAAGATGAGCACACAATCTAGTATGCATCAAAGAAAGAGATGAATGGAAAACTGCATTTTGAACCAAGTATGGATATTTTGAATATAATGTCATGCCTTTTAGACTTACGAATGCACCAGCTGCTTTTCAACATCTCATGAATGATGTTTTTTGTGAGTTCCTAGACAATTCTGTCGTGTGCTATCTAGACGATATTTTGATCTATTCTAAGAATGTAGAAGAACATGAAATACATGTTCGTCAAGTATTACAAAAATTTAGAGATGTGGGATTGTATGCCAAGATGAAAAAATATATATTTCACACTATTCAAGTCGATTTCTTAGGATACATCATTTCAAATGAGGGTCTCATGATAGATCCTAAGAAAGTCCAGACAATCATGAATTGAAAGATTTCAAAGACAATAAGAGATGTCCAATATTTTTTGAGATTTGCCAATTATTATTGGATCTTCATCAAAGACTTCTCTCAAGTTATAACTCCACTTATATGTTTGACCTGTAAAAACAAACTCTAATGGAATTAAGAAGCGCAAGCAATATTTGAAGCTCTGAAGACATCGTTTGTTTCTGCACCAATCTTGTATCGAGTTGATTTTTCCAAAGAGTTTTTTAAGGAAACAGACGCATCAGACTTTGCCTTGGATGCGATTTTGTCACAAATAGAAACAGATGAAAAACTTCATCTAATAGCTTTTCATTCAAGAAAATTCTCAACAGCCGAGATCAATTATGAGATCCACGACAAAGAACTTCTTGCAATCATCGATTCCTTTCAAGAATGGCGTCATTATCTAGAAGGTGCTTCCAGTCCAGTCACCGTCTATATAGATCATAAGAATCACGAGTATTTCATGTCAGCATGTGTGTTGAATCGTCGTCAAGCTCATTGGAGTATGTCTTTGTCAAGATTTGAATTCATTATCACTTATCGGCTAGGAAAACAATAAGGTTTGTCCGATGCCTTTTCTAGACGTTTTTATTTTGCACCAAAAAAAAGAGATGCAGCTTTTGAGCAACAAAGAATGGTACTCTTGAAAGCAGAGCAGTTTCATCTTTGAGCAATGAAATCAACATTGATTGTTGATTCAACTTTTCTCAAGAAAATTTAGTCAAGTATGTCATTAGACCCTCTTGTTCATGATATCAAGAATAATTCTTCCAAGTCTTATGATTCTTTTAAATTCGAATTCAAGAACAATCTACTATATTTCGAAGGACGTCTATATGTTCCAGAAGGAGAAGTACGTTTATGTGTTCTTCAAGCACGTCATGATTTTCCAACAGCAAGACATTTTGGATATAACAAGACTTTGGAACTTATATCAAGAGATTTTTGATGGCCTCAAATGTAGAAGGCAGTCAAAGACTTTGTACAATCATGTGATATCTGCTCAAGATCAAAGACTCCTTGTCATCAACCTTTTGGGCTTCTTCAGCCATTACATATTCCAGAACAACCATGGTCTTCTGTTTCTATGGATTTCATTACAGATCTTCCAAGCTCAAGATCTTATGACTCTATATTTGTGATAGTAGATCAGTTCACGAAGATGGCATATTTTGTGCTTTGCACAAAATTTATCATAGGTGAAGAAACAACTAAGCTTTTCATTGATAATATCTATCGCTATCATGAATTACCTAAGGATATTATATCAGCTAGGAGAACTCAATTTGTGTCAAGATTTTAGAGAACCCTTTTCAAGATCTTAAAAATAGACATAAAATTATCTTCAATTTTTCATCCTCAAACCGATGGACAAACAGAGTGCGTGAACCAAGTCTTGGAGCAATACTTAAGGTGTACCATCAACTACCAATAAGATGATTGGACAGCTCTTCTGCCATTGGTAGAATTTACTTATAATAATATGATACATTTTTCTACGCAATAAACACCTTTCTTTGCCAATTATGGTTACCACCCACAACTTGATGCTTTTGACTTTTCAAAAGTTGATAATCCAATAGCAGAAGATTTGACAAATCGTTTGTCAAAGCTACATGCAATAATGAAGGTGCAATTAAAAGAAGCTCAAGAACAACAAAAAATAAATGCAGATGCATATTGCAAACAACCACAATTCAACATGGGGGATAAGGTATGGTTACTTTGTCGTAATATCAAGACTACTCGTCCTTGTGATAAGTTAGACTATTCTAGGCTTGGACCTTTTCTTATTTCTGAATTAATCAATCTAGCTGCATATCGATTACACCTACCGGAGTCCATGAAGATCCATCATGTATTCCACGTGTCACTACTCGAGCCATACAAGACAGTGCATATACAAGGAAGAAGACAAATGCCACCGCCTCCTATAGAAGTGGACAACAATGAAGAATTCAAGATTGAAGAGATTTTAGATTGAAGGCGGCACTGAAATCGACTAGAATATCTTGTGTATTGGCGCGGATACGATATTAGTGAACACACATGGGAGCCATCAAAGAATCTAACAAATGCATCAATAAAAATCAATGCATTTCATTAACGACATCTATCAAAATCAAGATAAATAATCAAGAAAATCTTTGCTATAAAGCAAAGCAGGTTCTATAGAGATTTCATCCTACCTTATATCATTGTTTGTCATTTCCTTAGATTTTTTCATGGTAAAGAGATGGAGGATTAACAACCAGCGAATTCAGCTCAAGAGCCATCATTTGCTGATTTACTAAACGAGACATTACGACTATTACAACCTTCAAGATGACAGAATAGAGATGAAGATCCTCAAGAACGACATGTCCTTCCTCAGATTGATGGCGAAATACAATGTGTTTGGTATCACAACCTTAGAAGAGACTCCCGACATTTGGTGATACTTTTAGAGGTAGGAACTACTCCTGATGGTGTTCCTAATGTTTTCTTTGAAGGAAGTTATGAAAGCCTCAACAATGATCAAATAACAGGGTGGTCCTCTCGCCCTGGTATGGGACATTATCGATGGCTGAAAGTACCTATCAACTACCTTTGAAGGGAACAAATATCAGAATATGTGGCAAGCACAATTTGACGTATCCTTGACTTCCTCAACACAGAATCACCACTCCTCGTGGAACTCGTCTCTAGAAGGGGGGATAATGTCACGGACATAAGATTTACTCTAATAAATTATCTAAGTAATATAGACCAATAGAAGTAGGTAAAATAAGTTGATTTGATAATATCTGATAGAGAAGCTTTCTAGAAGCTTTATAGACGCGGAATCACCTTTATACATGTCTATAGGTGATTGATAGGTTAAAAACTTGGTCAACAAGCTAGCCACATGGTGCACATATTGGTTGCTTGCGGAACAAGTTAAGTACGTGGTACACATGTAAGAAACTTGTTGTGCAAGTTTGACACGTGTCTTGCAAATTAGACATGTATATGAGGTCCTATAGAATACCACCACGTAGCTCTTAATAAGATAGTAATAGAGGCAAGAGTGAAGCCCTCTTTACTCTTGTCAACTCTTTTCCAGATCCTAGTTTAGTTTCAAGAGTCTTCATGTTTCCAGTCTTTGGCAATAGTCATTCCAATTTTTCTTCGAATATACATACTTTCTTATTCTTATTTTGTGACTTTACTTTAATATAGTTTTCATTAGATTATACATCTTTTTCTAGTTCATGTCCTTGACAGTTGCTCTGCAAATTAATAATGTGATTTAGTTTGCCTCTAACACATTCATGTTCAATATGATTTGCATATCAAATATTGTATTATTGAGTAAGAGTGATGTTTTCTTGAAGTTAATCTTTGGCCTTCAGTATCAACATTGTCATCTATGAAGTAGCTACATCATAGCAATCAAAGAATTAAATCATCAACTAGTTGTGAATTCTTTCCATCATCTCAAAAATAAGTAAATTTCTTATTTCTATCAAACATTGGTTTAGCAATTCTACCATGTTGGATGTTAAATGATTGTAGCAATGTCCCTCAAAAAATGATGTTATTTAAGTATTTGGCTTTGACTCACTAATCCATATAGAGGCTTCTTTTGAAATTATTCTAATCTTTGTAAATTCATCTTAATATAAATTAGGCATAAATACATGTATTGCATTCTAAAATAAATTTACCATCTCTAGATTCTTAAATTTTTTTTAAAAAATTTCAACAAGGTGGCGCATGCAAATACTATGAAAGTCTTTTGGAAAGATCAGTTGCATAGATTTAAGAACTTTCTTTTAGCAGTTCAAAAAAAAAATCATCTATGGCATATATTCACTGGCCATATGATATTATAAGAATACTTCTTAAATTGGTTTAAGAAGCCATTTCTAATTTTCATTGTAATGTCATGATCTCTTTTCACATCATCAATAATCTTTATTGGCTTGTATGTTGCAATCTGCTAAAGGTGCTTACATATCGCTTCCGCTATCCAGATTATTGTTGCTTGGTTGTTCTCTAGATATACAAGTCAAGTATAAGAATGGTTGTTGTTGTATCTGCACATCATCAACTTTATTATATATAGCCTCTACGAGTAGTCTTCAACTTTAAACTTCATAAAGTATATATTTTTTTTGTAGCCTTTTCAATGTAGATTTTGAAGTTACAAACAATTACAGTGTTCTTGATTGCCAACTTAAATACCTTATAAGTCTCAAAATGACCTATATATTAAGATATTTTAGTTTACAAATTTTTTTTGAAAGGCATTGCCTTCCTAAAACCTTTTATTCTTTCTTTGTGGAGCAAGACTCTCATCAAGACCCATACTAAAGGATCATGTCTTAAATCCCTCTTTGCAGTTACACTTCTATATTAGACTCCACAATCCCATCACAAAGACTATTTTAGAAATTAAAAATTTGGTAGGTCTACTTTTGATGAATTAATATTTATTAGGCTATTTTTAATATTTTCCTTGAATCAATTATAATATTTTTTGTAGTTCAAAGTATTGAGGTAATGTTCTATTAATTATAAGAATCATTAGTCAACTTCAAGATTTTCAATGTCTTGCCATTTCAAGCTTCCCTGCACTTTTGTAGCCATTCACCAAGTTGAATTACAACCCCATGATTATAGTTATAACCAAGCATCCTGTTAATAGTACATACATCTTGGAGGCCATCATAGTTTCACATTCTTCTTGTCCCAGGAGTCTTACATTATCTGTTGTGGAAAGCTCCTGCAGAAACGAGAATAACTTAGCGATCATTAGATGTTGCGGAAAATGTGGGTTTGGCTTATAACATGCTTGAATAGTTTCAAAGATATTGAGTACTGCCAGGTTAGCATAAGAATTGAAATAACAGAGTTTTCATTCTAAATACCACTGTACCTTCAACCAAGTGGATGAAGAGAGACAAGGTGGGAGGAACATGAGTTGGCATCAATATTGCATTGGCAGTAGGAGAGGCTTACTATCATTCTCGCCTTTCGCTCATTTAAACAGTATTCACTTTATTTTATTTTATTTTAAAGTGTACTTGTTTATGTTCATTAACAAAATTAACTATATCAACATGTCTAATTAGTGAACATTCAGTAACCTCTTACCAGTACAACAATCGTTGACACCGAAATGATTGCAGTGAGAAACTTCAGTATGATATGTGCTTCGTACTTGAGAAATCTATGTTTTTCTCGTGAATCAGAGGATTGCTGGAAACTATGTCCATGCTTTGAGCCAGACCACCGCAGAAACTGGTGGGATGGCTGTCTATCTCCACTTCCCCTGCAATCCCTGGTAGTTGATTCCTACTCTTCTACAGTTATTCCTGTGATTGGCACTTTGGTATCATGTGAAGAATGCAACCTGTACATCCAATGTCTGTCCACATCCTCAATCTCGAGCACTCAAGGTCCGGACACAAAAGGACCCCAAGAGCCGCATCCTCCATCATTGCACCGTCGCACAATTCCTGTACCGGCAGAAAAGTGCTGGAAACGGTTTTGTTATTTCCGAAATGTAATCCACCTTTTGCTGCTGAGTTCTCTGCTACGGCCAAATTATACGACTCTGATCCTAATATAGCAATGAGTAATCCCAATACAAGGTTAATCCACTTGGTCCAGTTTGAAGGGGGTAAACGTTGTGGTCACTCTTAGTTTTGATGTCGACATCCTGATCATGTAGTCGAAATGAGTAGCTAAATCTTTAATATCTCTACTATGATCTGAGAATTGAGTTTCACCGTGTTTTTCACAGTGTAACCAAGTTTTACTACTGACATTACTCCGATCAACTTAACCTTCTGCTGCACATGGTCACAGCACTCGATCATCAGAGTGATCGGTTCTTCATGGAAACACGTTCTTGCCAAATTTGTCGGTAGTCCCAGAACTCACTCCTACCTCTTTGCATTTGCTTCGATCCTTGATCATAACACCCCAAAAATAAACATGTCTTAAAAAATTCAAGGCAGCGCACTTACACCTCCAACTGAGTTCTTGGAGCTCCGTAGCACGTGGACTCGACTCGCCTTGCTGTATTGCTTTGAACCTCGCCGAAACTGGCATTACTATTAGCAAAACGTGATAATTTGGGCGTACCACAGGCTACCGTCTCGGTGACACGGTGCAAATTTTCTCGTATGGGATCGATGTCAGGCCACACTGCGAAATCGAGCTGCTCCATTCCAGCTTGCTACAGTAAACATGACGTAAAATCACAGCCAACTACTGTAGAAGTGTGTAGCCGTGAGTCGAATCCAAACTACGAGGCCACTCGATCCGGCGATATCGACATCGAAAACTTACAGCGAACTGGTACCAAAACTACATCTTCCCTGGCTCTCCTCGCGTCAAACCCAGAGTATGGTTAATCGAAGCAGAGGTGGAGATTCCCATGGTCACGCAGAGTGTTTCCAGGGCATTCTGGGACCACGATTCGACCACCAGTTCGTCGTCTTCCCAGGATTCATGGACATGAGTTACGACGGAAGCTCGACGAAGACCTGAACTGTGTGCGTCTTCTCATGGAAAAAGTGGGAGGTAGAAGCTACAGTCCCACTGGAATTGACTGATGGGACTCGGCCATCCGAACAAAGAAACTGCTCCCAGAAAGCTTGCAATCGAAACAAAACCTGTGACTCACCCCCGAACACGAGATCCTCCCCTCCCCTCCTCTCCCCTTCTTTCTGAATCCCCCTTTCTTTTGCTTCTTTCTAGAGCTGTTCACCGTTTGAGGCACTGCAGCTCATGGAACCTGGTAAGTTTTGCACTCAAAACAGGTTCCAACGATCTGCCCAATGTCGAAACCTCGTGTGGCACGTTACCAGAGGAAAGCGCAACACGGCGGAGCATCGACGCTGCCGTAAAGTTGCGGATTTGTCAGTGCGAGCGAAGCAATTCTTGTGTCAGGAACAGCGTTTCACCACATTCTCTTCACCGCCTTCAGTGGCGGATCCACAAACCCACCACCCCCCCCCCTCCAGATTCAATGCCTCCTTAAAACAACAACAGTAACAACAACCCACTCCGGAAGAAAAAAAAAAAAAACAAAACAAAACAAAACAAAAAACAAAACACAATACGGATCTGTGATTGTCGGTAAGTTTCTCGTTTACATGTGTGGAGTTCTGGTTTACCAAAGGTGGCGTTTTTAGGGCTCCATGATTCTGTTTCTCCAGAGGTGGCTGTTTTGAAATTCATACATATGTATGCATGTATGTATGTGTGTGTATACATATATATATATATATATATATGTAATGGCAACAGATTGTCCTTGTATTAATTCTTTTATCAGATGGGTATGGCATTTCATAGTTGGGATTTTGTTTGTTAATTTATTTGGGTGCAAACACTTTTCATTCTCGAATGGTTTAAAGTGATTTTGGAACAAAGTATGAAGCAGTGGTGTGAAAAGTTCTCCAAAAACATTGTGGAGTTTTGTGGCCTAGGAAGGCGTGAAGGTTACAATGATAAGAGTTGTTGGCTTGGAGCATACATCATGCATGCAATGGCATGAAGATGAAGCTATTTGTGTTGTATTACTTGTTTGTTGTCATGTTTAGAGGAATGTATAAACTTGATTGGTCAAAAATGATACTTTGTCTTTTTTTAGTATTTTCAAAGAAAATCTAATTCTTATAGAAGAATCTTGATTGGTTGACAATCTTAGATGAAATTTGAAATGTCTTATTTTATCTTATAATTCTATTCTATTTTATTTTTACATAAAAAGAAGCAATGTTGTAATTTGTTCTTAATTACCTTTTACAAATTCTAACATTAGAACTTTAAAAGAACAGTAATTTGATTAAGGATTTTTTTGTAAGGCACAAAGTACATACAGTGTTTGTTCTAAATAAATGAAACCTAACCCATAGGATAAAAAATAAAAAGGACTTGGTGACAAATATCACTTTAGTGTCAAAAAAAAGAGATCCTAAATCGAGAAACCCATAAGCCAAAGTAGCTAATAAAACGACCCAAGTCAACCGAGATCAACAAACAAAACTGACCACAGTGAGGAGGCATATGGGGAACAGTGTTCACGCACATGGAGAACCAAGGAAACGAGGGAACCGAACCCATAAAGAGCATGGGGAACACAGCGTGGGAGTGGGTTCCCATTCCGCAGGCTCTTGAGACGCCTGGGCACCAGGTGGAAGCTTAACACGGCGCAGCAATTTTCGCAATACAACGCACAGAATCACGGAAGTGCTGCCCCGGAGAATCACCACAAACCCACTCAGTTACTCTACAGTGTGAAACCATCGATACCCAGTTTCATTAGATTCCCCGTTTTGCAGTTGTAGCTTCATCACGGCGTGGGTGAATTTGCAGCTCTCGCAGTTGAGAGCTCGATCGAGAGATACGGGTCTCGAGTGGGGGAGGAAGAGCGAGAGTCTTGAAGAATTCCGGTTGAATACTCTATGTTTTTTTCGTAGAGCAATCTCGCAAAAAAAAATTAAATTAAATTTACGGTCGTGTTTTTGTGTTTTTTTTGTTTTTTGGGGGTGTTGTACGAGTTGTCGCCTTCATTCGAGGCTTGGGAGGTCAGGGAGGTCGGAACTTGGAGGGTGGGTTGAGTTGAATTGCCTTGCAAGGAGATTTCGTGATCTTTCTGAACAGGCTGTGCCGTAGATTTTGTTCCTCGCATTGTGTGGGTCTGACGCTAAGTTGGACGGTCCGTAAATGTTCGAGTAGAGACGGTGGAGTTTTGGAGGAGGTTGGGTCTGTAGCTTTTTTAGCCGTGGGGGTGCAGGTGTGTGCAGGCTTGTTCGGGCTCTGGAAGCTGCATGCATGGTTTTGGGAACGCTGCTGAGGGTTTAAGTTTATAGATAGTGGCGTCAGGTCATGAGGTCAAGGGTAAGGAAATTGGTGATGGAGCACTGGGTTCGTGTCTGAGCAGTTGAAGGCAGCATTGGGGGTCGGGATCGATCTAAGCTCAGGTCTTAGCGAAGATGCCTCCGTCTACGAGTACATCGTCATCTCTGTGGGCATCATAGTGTTGCCAACCACCGCTCATTGGTGATAATTACGTATTGAACGAGGTGAGTTTGCTGATAAAACCAAGCTAAATTGAGTGATGTTCCTGCTGGAGCTTTAGTCTGTGGGATATCAAGTTTGAAGCGGGGGAGAATTTCACCCTCATGCAATGCAAAAGATTAAAACCCGCTTTTGTTGAGATATAATGATATGAGTAGCCGATTTAGGTATTTGATATGCCGATCTCAAGTAATGCCTATGTAGTTAAAACCTGCGAAAGCTGTGCCGATCTCAAATATTGCCTGTGTAGGACCGAAGAGACGAAGGAATGGTCCTAAGCAGTCGCTTCCAATTCTGACGATACTTAACAGGGCATGGCTTGAGCATGCCTTGATCACATGTTTTAGAACGCTGAAGTCTTAAGTCTTGATCGTTGTTATACTTTATCTGCGCATTTTTTTTGTGTTCAAGGGATGGCCATGCTTGGTAAGAAGGATTAGTGTGCTTCAGAGTGTGTTCTACGCTGAATAATGGACTCTATCCGCAGATCTACTGACGGCGTCCAAGACAATATGGAGAAAGGGAGCTCATCGCCGGTTGGCATCACTCAATTCCGAGGAATTGTGGCGATCCTGCAGTGGTGGAGTTTCAATGTGCTGGTCATCATCATGAACAAATGGATTTTCCAGGTTCGTGACTGTGTTTTGCATACCTATGTCTTTTATTTTATTATGTAGGTGTCACAGATCTCGAATGGGTAATTTACTTGACTATGTCCTTCAGGAGCTCGGAACAAAGTCGGTGCATCGACAAGCACAATGTATGCACCTCTTTTGTCAGATAGATGTATGAAAAAAAATTAGGTTAATGCTCTCTTACAAGTCCGGATAATTGAGTCAGTGATTGTTTCGTGGCCTTGCTCAATTTTGCACTAAACGTCGAATTTTTCTTCTGCACAATAAAAAACATAGACTTGAAAAGTTATATTATTATCTTCTCTGAAACTGCATGCAACGTAGAAGAACATCAGAAGATCGAACTCAGTAAGGTTCATTCTGTGTTCATAGTCCCTCCTGCTGAATTCAAGCTTCTGTAGCTGGAGGGCATCGTTGCTATGGAAGTCCATGTCATTAGGATTTTCGTAGGAAAAATAAAAATAAAAAATGCTCCCATTTATGTGGTTGACTGACAAAGCTTGGGTAAAACTGGTGGTTGATTGCTTCAGAAACTCGACTTCAAATTTCCGTTGACTGTGTCTACTGTGCACTTCATCTGTTCAACGGTCGGCGCCTACGTAGCAATTAAGGTGCTGAAGGTGAAGCCACTCATTGAAGTCAATCCACAAGATCGTCTGAGGCGAATCCTCCCAATGTCAATCGTTTTTTGCGTCAATATAGTGCTTGGAAACGTCAGCCTGCGTTACATACCAATTTCCTTCATGCAGACTATCAAGTCCTTCACACCTGCCACTACAGGTACGCCATGTTGTTGCAAGCTACTGCGTACTTTTATTCTCGAATTTAGTTTTTTTTTCTTTTACTGGTACTGCCCTTCATTTTACTCTTTCATAACAGGAGATCACCATCTCACTACGACTCAAAGGGAAGTGAGTTTGTGAATGTTCGACACATTTTCTAAAATTCCTATTTTGATGGCTTCTACTTCAGAAAATTTTGGGGTTAAGATGTGTAGCACAAGAAATTGTTGCTTATGATTGCCGTTGATAGTAGGATTATGGAGTAATGCAAATGATTTTCTTATTTTATTTTTATTATGTTCGTCTTCGTAAGGGGTCACGGTCATTGGGAATTTGCAGTGGCGCTGCAGTGGCTGGTGTGGAAAAAATCGTTCGACCGCCGTGTTTGGCTCTCTCTGATTCCAATAGTTGGTGGAATCGTGCTAACCTCCATCACTGAGCTCAGCTTCAATATGGCTGGTTTTTTAGCGGCTTTCTTTGGCTGTGTTGTGACTTCAACAAAGACCATCTTGGCGGAATCGTTGCTTCATGGTTACAATTTTGACAGGTATGTTAACTCTGAACAGTTAAAGCTCTACTCAAAATGTCAAGATAAGTTCATTTCAATCTAGTTGATGTCAATTATATAGGTTAATACAGTCGTGCTGACCTTGTGCCTACACAATGCTAGTTCAAACAGCTAATGTGGTCATGTGCGCTGCAGCATCAATACTGTGTACTACATGGCGCCATATGCAACCATGATTCTGGCCCTTCCAGCTCTTTTGTTGGAGGGTTGGGGAGTCTTGACATGGGTAGGAGCACAGGAATCACTGCTCATGCCTCTGTTTATCATAACACTCTCTGGAGTGTCCGCTTTTTGTCTCAATTTCTCCATCTTCTACGTCATTCATGCAACAACAGCTGTGACTTTCAACGTGGCAGGAAACATGAAAGTAAGACCTCTTGCTGTAATAATGCTACTTCAAAATATGGATGCCTGGTGGATATTTATCATGTTAGAGCACTTCGTATGCACATGTTAGTTCAAACGGCATTTGGCAGAGATGAGGAAGCGATACCGTTGAGGAGGACTTGACCAATTTCATTTACAGATGGCTTCTGGACGAAATGTAGCAATTACTGAATTCCAAATATAGTTCGGCAGGCGGGTCCCCTTCGGTGAAATCAACACCTATCCTTGAAAGCTGATGATTGTAAGTTGTTTGTGAGCTGCAGGTTGCTGTGGCAATCGTTATCTCATGGCTCATCTTCAAAAACCCAATCTCTTTCATGAACGCAATTGGTTGCACAATCACTCTCGTAGGCTGCACCTTCTATGGCTACGTGCGTCACCGGATGTCAAAATACGCATCAATGAAGGCAACCAGTGATGCTCTGGAAAGCGTGCAACTTCTCCCCCTGGTAAATGAAGAGAAACCCAACCGACTGATTTAATGTTCCTGGAGATAGATTGTTCTGTTCTGCTCTCTGTGTTAGTATATCTCGCTCTTAAGCCATATCATTGAACCGAAGTTGCGGAGCTTCACGTCCCAGGACACTTCTCAACCTAGGCGCTGGTCAGTCGAGATTTTAGGGCGAATCTTACGTCTATAGCGCTCGTACCCATTTTATAACCTTTATCACAATGTAACTCTTCAGCTCTTGAAGCATTCAATTCTGTAATTGTCTATGTAACGTCGTTTACCATGCAACCAGTTCTACGTCATCATTTTCGGTCTATCATGACCATGTCATGCACTAAACCTGCCCATTAACCATATCCTGCTCATCCCACTAAGGCAATTATGGGACTTGCTGGACATTTGATTTCAAATTGCTCATCGCACTGCCGCAAAACTGTCTTCTCCAGTTGATTATGTAAAGTAACACCAGAGACTTACGGATCTGTTGCAAGCGGGATGGTAGTCAACATATAAAAAGTCACATCCTCGAATCAAGCGCACCGTCAAGACAAGATCAGCATTATGTTCACTGCTGATGGTGTAATCGCATTACTTCCCCACTCCAATCTACCAACGCCATCCAAAGATCTGATGATTGTATAGCAACTTGGTGGGATCAGGATGAGACACTCACCATCAAAAGGAACACTTCTGTTGAGTAACACCAACACGTACATTGCGCAGTCTAAAACTTCATAAGGAGTATTCAAAGACCAGTGCAATGTGATCGACGCTGCAAGATTTGAGCTTCAGCTCATAAATCAAGCATTTAGAACCCATCCACGTAGAAACATGGCACCTAAATCGGTGACGGTCCATCCTACAATCCAATCTTCCAATACGAACTGTTCCTGGTTCAGTCGGTGAAGCTTCCGGGTCTGATGCACCCATTTCAGTACTACTCGACGTCTTCTTCTTCGTCTTCTTCGATGGAGACTGTGAATATGACGCAGATGATCACAGCGTCGAAGAAACTGTGGCACAGGATGGTTGGTCTGATGCACAAGTTCATCGATCTCGCATCGAAGCACAGATCGGGTCTTCCAACGCATGCTTTCAAACGCTTCCCTTTCAAATCGTCCTCGGGATGTCCGCCAGCCCATGTTTCGTTGTTGTTGGGTCCTCTGCGGCCAAGCAATTTCTGGCACACAATTAAGCCATCAGAAATCTGTGAGAATGCCACAAAAGCCAACTGCCACATGAACAAGCAGCAAAGATTCAGAGTGAAAGACAGCGCGAGTACAAGAAATAAACCCTACAACAAGAGCAACAGCTAAGCAAGGAGGAGAGACGATGTTGAGTGGCACACTACCATATGACAAAGGGGTAGAAAAAGTGTGATAGTGGAGTGGAGTGGGATTCACAAGCTGGCGAATGGAGCATAATAATTATTGGAAGAAAATGTGCACTGTGGTAGTTAATGATTTGGAGTCGATGCCATCTAGGTTGAAGATTGGGAGAACAATGTTGA
The DNA here is from genome assembly GCA_036785485.1 of Physcomitrellopsis africana. NCBI lineage: Eukaryota > Viridiplantae > Streptophyta > Bryopsida > Funariales > Funariaceae > Physcomitrellopsis > Physcomitrellopsis africana. Next base: position 103,061 of record JAWRVF010000566.1, read on the forward strand.
GTGAAAAAACAATAAAGCTATGACGCAATCTATTTCGAAAAGACCTAGTATAAAAAACTGTAGTCCATGAAGAAAACAAGGTATTTTATACAAGTTGCACAGGAAAAGTTATTGGTAATTAAGATTATGTAGATTAGATTATTGTTACAATAAAGTTAGTTTTTTTTCAACAAATAAAAAAAGAAATGTGTCTATTCTTCAGAAATAACAATTTGCTCACAAACGAGGAGGAAGTTAATCCTTCTCTCTACACTTCAGTTCTAATTAATTCTTGTTTTTGATTTTCCAATTTCTAAACCAATTTCCTTATTTTCCAATTCAAAAGCATCACCACATCTCCAAACCATTCCATTATCATTTGCCCACTTATTTCCTCCAAATTTTTTTTTTATTCCCCTACCCATTCCATTGCTTTGCCGCCCATTAGTAATTATTCATTTGCATGATATCTTTCCTACTCTTCTTTCTATGGCAATCAAAACTTCATACACATGTTTAAAATTCACTGTTGGGCATCGGAAGGTGGGCCCGCGGCGTGAAAAGGACCCCCGTCATCACGCAAGCCAAAGGAGATATTCATTGTCTTCCTTCTCCGTCGAAGCCCTAATTTGTGTGCGAGCTTGTTCACTATCAGCGATTCGATGCGTAGGAGTGTGTCCACGCTATTTGAGAATCGATTATTGAGTTTTTCCTAGGGTCATGTTGGTGTAATGTGGTGTAAGTTTTGAGGGTTTCGAGGAGGTGTGAAATATGACGGAGAGTACCGCAACCAAGGAATCTGAGGGAGCGCCTACTAGCAGCGCGCCCGCGACAAATGCCATAGATTCGGCTCCAGAGGCCGCGCCTGCGACGGCAACAACGACTACGACGACAACGGCAACAGGTAGTGCGAAGTCGGAACCCGTTGTTGATGATCGGCCTCCCCTACTTCCCCTGTCTTCTGCCGCGACCACCGATTTAGCCACTGACCAGAGCCGAGCGAAGGACAAAGAGAATGATGAGAAGAATCGGCGTGTTCGAGAAGGTGATGATCGGGACAGGCAGACTCGAGAAATTCGAGCCGGCTTGCATCCTCTGCAGGTAGCTTTGGTCTCAATATGCCTCTTTCGATGTGTGTGAAATTTGAAACCCTAATTTCTTCGCATTTCTTCGTTAGTTTGGGATGCTGGTTTTGAACCATTTGCATAGTGTGTGTGTGTGTTATCTGTAGTATCGAACTCAGTAATGCATGACGTTGATCCTGATTGGGGCAGGAGGGTACCCTCTCAACTTCGTGTCACAATTTATTTTAATGAGGTTCGTGTGAGTAATTGAGTCAAGCGGGGCGACGTGCCCCGCTTACCGCTCACTTGTTTTCAATTTACGTCTTAATTGTTGAATTGAGCTGGAAATGTAGGATTCTTTTTGCCCGGGCTTGAGAATAATCTAATGTGTTGGTCTCGTTGTGTTCACAGCACCGGTTTGTGTTTTGGTATACTCGAAGGCAGCCGGGCATTCGGTCCCAGACATCATATGAAGACAACATTAAGAAAATAGCTGACTTTAGCACTGTGAGTTATTCCTCACCACATCGCTACTTTGTCCTCATAACTAACAGCTTCTTAATATGGAGCGTTATTCCTTCTTCGAGAAGACGATGTGCATGCTTTCTCTTATGAGTGATCTCAGTTTTTAGTAATCGTACGAAAGGCTCAAGTGTCGTTTGGTTTGAAAATGCCAGTTACTTGCTCTGTACATAGAGCCAGCATTTTGTAGTCAAGTTCTTTTTCTCGGTTAGCTTAGTCAGAAAGCTTGGCCAGGTTTTTACTAGGTAACATGACCTCACAAGCTGGATATTGATCTCCTTATTCAATCTCAGGTGGAAGGATTCTGGGGCATCTATTGCCACTTAGCTCGAGCATCCACTCTTCCAAATCCAACCGACTTGCATTTGTTCAAGGAAGGCATTCGTCCGTTATGGGAAGTAAGTTTCAATGCCTCTTGATTGCTGTACTTGTTGCTTGCCATGAAGACATGCATCTTTCAGCCAACCCTCACACCTCCTGTAGAAGTCCTGACTTGGTTTCGGTGCGGTGTCTGGAAAAAAGGATGCTGCTAATCGAAGTGGAGGAAAGTGGATTATCCGGTTTAAAAAGCTAGTGTCTGGTCGATACTGGGAGGACCTGGTAAATTCCCACTCTGCTTATTCCAAGTTTCATTTTTCTTGTTCGAGTTTTTATGGTTAGTCTTTGGAAAGGGAAAGTGTGGAAGCTTGCTTGGTGTTTCTGCTGCCGACCATCTCTCACGTCATTACGCGTTTACAGGTGTTGGCAATGATTGGGGATCAGTTGGATTTCGGCGACAGTGTCTGTGGTGCTGTTTTGAGCATTCGTTTTGGGGAGGACATCCTGAGCATATGGAACCGTAATGCTGCTGATAATCAGGTACAGCGTCAGTTCAGGCCCCACAACTTCTCCTCTTACAGAAAACACTTGCCTTGTTACTTATCAAGTTGTATATCCTTATGCTCGTACAATACATTCATTTTCTTGTACCACTGCCAATATGCTTCTAGACCGCCCTGATTTTTATTACAGTTCCTTGTTGGTTTTGTGACGTAAACAGATTAACAATGGTTCGATATTCATGAATGAATCATGTGCAGGCTGTCATGGCTCTTCGTGATTCAATTAAGCGGCATCTTCATTTGCCTCTTGGATACATGATGGAGTACAAACCTCACGATGCTTCGTTGCGTGACAATTCATCTTTCAGAAATACGTGGTTACGTGGTTAGTGGAAGTGGTTCTATACAATGTTGCACTGATACTGGAAAGAGAATTACTGAAGTAGACCTCAGGGCATACAGTGAAGTGCTAGTAATGGCTCGAGTCTGTCTGGCTTCAGATGTGTAAGTGGATGGTTTTCAGATGTGATAATCTTGTGAACTTGGGTACGACTATTTTGAGGTTTTCACGCTTGGCTCGAGTCTCCGAGGTAGTCTTTTACGGTGTTCGCAGCGCTGAAAATCATGAAATGAACATTGATGCCATCAGCGTTTTACATGCATTTTTTAATACCGGCCTGTATTTGTAGTATCAAAGAATCAAGCACAAGGCAATTCGCTTTAATTCATCTCATAAATAGAATATCTAAATTTGGTTGTGATACTATGGTCTCTGACTCACTTTGGCCCAAATGAGTTTTGACTTGTAGATATCGCATTTTCTTTTCCACAAGACTTCTTTCATCTATCATTTCGTGTCTTGTTTGAGGATGAGATACTTTGTCTTAATACATGAAACATGAAGCATAATTATTGTACGACTTGAGAGTATAATCACAATGAATTCATCAACGCCGGTTTCAGATCCGTGGCATGAGTACTGAAGGCTTGCGTCGCAAACAAGGTGTAACAATGAGGCAACAACGCGTCTGTTTACATTTAATTTGTTATTGTTAACGAGGGTTCACTGACGAAGTACTAAACCACGAGGTGGGCTGAGGGTGATAGTCTTCCATTGACTTCAGCGAGTACTCAACCGCAAATAACGGAGCCGCAGACGATGTCTTCCTAGAGCGCGCTGATGGCTTATCACTTGCGAAGTACGACCAGAGAGATCGAACTGAATCAAGATTTGCTGGAATCCAAGACTTGTAGTTGGACGTAACTATTAGACAATACTAAGCTCACAGTTGTCTGTGCTTCACAGGGAAGTTCAGAAACCTCTCCATATAGAGGATTCAGCTGCCATGTTTTGTCAAACTTATCCTCAGAAGAGATTCGTTAGAGTCGCAGACAGGAATCATGCTGATAAACAAGCTGGATCTTATTCACAGGCAGTAGTAGAGAACAAAAACAAGAAATTCAAGCACCCAACTGCCGCACAGGCAAAGTGAATTCATGTAGTTGGTATTTTCTCATCCCCAAGCATTTCAGTGTGAAGAGGCGGAAAGTTCAGTGCACGAAAGAATCCGCTATTCTGCAGGTGGCTACAATCTTAACACATATCACGTAAGTGACTCAATTGAAGTGGTACGTACCTTGGGTAATTTCTTCATTACTGACATTGGCAGACTGCAGAGTGGGTGGGGCACTTGGAGTTAAGCCCTTACCAAGTTCAATTCGGCAACCTGCTTGTGAAGTGAAGACATAGCTGGTTATTCAATAAGTCGGATAAGGACCTTCTTGTCAAAAAGCTCTACACTTCCAGATCTTTGAACATTTTACAATTATTTCTATTGCATTTGAAATGCTAGTTCATAATACGTGTGGTTTAGAGTAAGTAAAGGGTCCCCAACCCACATCAAAGTTGGCCGTAACCATCTACATTTTGTAGAGCTTTGACAGTATATCTTGGTATGCTTTCATCCCTACCCGATTGTCTGTTAACCTTACAGATGCTGAAAGGCGAGCTAAAGCTAAAGCTAGAGCACAAGCTTCTGCTTCAAACTTGTTCCAAGCAGAATTTGGTGTAAGTGCTGTACACATTTAGTGTGCTGCATAAACTGCTAGAGAGGCATATTTGAAATTGCCTAATTCACTGATGAAACAAAACATTGTGAGACAACAAGGAACGAGAGGCGTCATCAACGATTTTCTCGCTAATAGGTAACAGCATAATCCCCAGCCGCATACTCATAGGAAACACTGCCGAACACCTGCATTGGGCGCGGAGGAAATAATCTTTATGGGGATGAAGTCACATTTATTCCTTAGCAAATGGTGCAGAACTGAAAGACTTCCCAAGCTTATTACATTGACAGTGTAGGAAGTTTTCATTACACGATGAAGAACACACTCCTATAGACTTAACCGAGGATAATATACCCGGGTGCCCAAGGCCGTACAAGTCCTTAAACACATATCCGGTAAGTGGTCACACCATTAATATTTTGGGTGACAATCTTATCTGCTTTCGTAAGTAACATAATGCCTGCTCTCGCTTTTGATCCTGCAACAAAATACCAAATAGAATAAGTTGAAATTAAATATAAGTTTCACATACTGTCATTTTTCACAACGGACGCCTGAGCTACAAAAGTAAGGTTTTGGTGCCCATCGACTTCTACTACACAAGGAGCGAACAGGACTGCAAATTTGTATATTCACCAAGTACTCACTGTGTAAAGATTTTTTGATTTCGAACTTGTGCAGTCTCAGAAATAGTAGCACAACACAAAATTATAAAAACAAAAAACAAAGAAGCATTGATGAAGGTGAGAACCTAGTCCAAGAGCTTGAACATCTTTTTGATCAAGAAAAAACTGAGTGGCATGTTGTCCTCCAATGCTACGCTGACTTACTAGCTCATTGATTTTAGCGACTGCACCATTGAGCTCCTGGAAAGCAATACCAGAATCAGAAACCATTGTGAATGTGAAAGAAATACCCCAATATGCCATAAAATTTGGCTCATGCTCCAAAGGTAATCATAAACCAACTTTGCTTGCAGGGTCAAAACCAAATTCGTACTCAGATGATATTGCTAAGAATACAATGAAGATAGGAAGGAAGAATTAAAGCATTACCTGCAAAGAAACCTGAGACCTTAACCATATGGGAAGATTGTCGTATTGTACACTGCTTATTTCAGTAAGAGAGGGAACATTCTTGGTTTCTACGCAATGAACAGTTTCATCTGCAATATTTTATAAAATTAAGAGTTAACAAGTAAGAACCTACGATAATCACAAGAAATCCAGAGATCTACAAATCAAGAATCAATACAATTGAAAGAAGAGTTTTTTGCAAAATATTAAAGGTATTCAGATATTCAACCGATGACGATGCACAAGTACCCTAATTTTCAACAACATACGAATCAGGTTCAATTGAGATGTGAATTACAGACGACTTTAAAAGATTTCAAAAGTGGGACTTAGAATGGTTTGACGTCTACGTTGAAAATTTGTTTTAGTCACAAGATCCGAAAGTATGTCCAGACAAGGAGTTGCGGTGCAACCTCTTCTAGAAAAAGTTGTGGTTGTTGTAGAATTCGTAGATCCAATGCCACATTCATTAACAGGTTTATTGATAACAACTGGTATGGAATCATGTCCATACGTTGAATCAAACATTAAATCTGACGTGCTCGGAAGTGGTATATTCTTCATATCTGCTTCGGAAGGTCTGTGACTGCCGAACTTTGTCTTCAAATTATCCTCCATTTCAGAATCCCTGTAATGGTTTTATAGCCGCATCAGATACTTCGCTCTCTCAACACAAACACCTAATTCTCTGATTCCATGATTACTGTTTACACGGCATGATAGAATCGTCAAGAAACATCAGTAGTTCACAAATATAATCCACGATTCATCTACAAATAATTCTCAAATATAGGACCGTCCTTGCACATATTTGAAGCGTGATAGTTCATGACCGAGCTTACAAATTGAAGATGCGATATCAATCTTTGATAGTTTAGTTCAACGTAACTAAGTAGTAAGTTCGAGACTAGATCACCTCATGCTTATCTTCACATCTTTTTCCGGTGACTCTACGAAAGTCAGCTTGTGTTGAAGTGGATGAACGGAGCTAACAGGTTCCTCTGCAACTCATCGACATACAACGTAAAGATCTTCTATCCAAACTCTACTTGAGAGTGAACACTTGATCCAGCACAGACAAGAATGTGACCAGGCAGGAAACATTTCAGATAGACTCAACATAGTTTTATCTCTGTGTTCGTTTGTCCCTTTCCTATTCTTGAGTCTTAAAAGTAGCTGTAAAGACCTACGATCGACCACATCAAGTTAACCTGTCCATGAAACTAACATTCCCACCCTAACTCTGAAAGCAAATGCAATATGGTACAAGCTACATAAAAGTCGATAAGATTCATTGGTAACCTTGACTAGCCAGTGCTGTGAGACTCGTGGCAGAAATACCAAGGCTTTCCAGATTTTCAAGGTCTCCTAAATCACCAAATCTGCTCTCCGTTTAGGAACACAATTCAAAAAGATAAGCAGTATACGCCAAGTCAATAAGTACATCTGATACACAAGAAGTTGAAATTTTTTTGGTCAGGATACAGAGGACTATACTCAACGTCTCTTTTAGTATTCTTGGCTGTATATGAGAGCGCCACCGGTGTCGTTATAGATGTCTCATTCTCATTGACTAAAGGTGGAGTAACCCCAGATCTTGGTGGCGAAATCGCCTCATCTAAAATATGAGAATTCGTCTCGATTTCCTGGTGCGAATGACCATGTAGAACCTCTGTATGAGTTTGTTTGGGCACTTCAACTGCATAATAGCAACACATCGTGTTTAAACTCAGCAGAAGTCAATATTGTCATCTGTCCACGAATCCGTTCTAAAGCACGTCATTTGATGTTCTAGAGTATATCGTCATATCAACTTTCAGCTGCTAGTTGTTCCAACTCACAACTGAATATTACATGCTGACTAAAAAGCTGGGTAGGCTCTACAAGTTGATGGCACACGGCTCTCTTCGCATTCCTGAGGAAATACAATTATATGAATGACACACCTGGCGTGTAACCATACTGCTGCAGTTGGAGTTCGAGTTTGGTAATGCCGTCCTCATTCGACTTGTACAAGGCATCGCAGTGCACTAGGAGTTCCTCAAATGATAAAGTGTCAGTTGTTCTCTCCTCTAAATGTTGAAGCTCCGCCAGGGCAGAAGATATATCCTCATTCAGATCTTCCATAAAAATATCGAAGTTGTCGTCTAATATATTGACAACCACAACCAGAACATACGCACTGTTGCATGAGTTACCACAAATTACACAATTCACATCACTTCTCAACCGAGAGAGAGAGACTGTTGCTTGTTGTGATGAGAAAAATTCGTAGAAATAAGTGTAATGAACAAAATTAAATCAAATGAAGCAGAGAAAATGAACTGGTTACACTACAACAATACCTAGCAATGTCTGGTAGAATTGGCGACAATTAGTGTCAATGCCAACTCTTGAAATTGAGGATCAACATTCATTCCCATCTTTTCTTTACTTGATGACATCTGTCCTGACCGTAACATCGATCACCAGCTGATTTAGACCTGATCACATCTTCGCATCCACAATCGTATATTCAATAAAATAGCAAAAACCTCTAACCTCTTGATTGCGGTTCCGGCTTCCGTTGGACAATGCTGTGCAGGGACGAACAAGTTTTCTGAAGTTGCGTGCAAAATTGATTCAATCTATCACACCACGCAGCTGCCAGCATCGACGTGCTCGGCGCCCTCTGAGACGCCATCGCAAGATATTTGGAAACAATGTCAAGCCTCAACTTAACCTAAGTCCACTACATTAAGCAAGTCGCAACCTCATCCAAGCCTAACGTTAACGAAAATGCGCCAGACCAGAAATCAACACATTACAACGACCGCTCAGGCGATTTCATTCACGCATATAACGGGGAAACCTCGGCCAAATCTCCCTACAACATCCTGCGTTCCAACAAGCAGCTCCTGAATACAAAAACTCCTGTAACACGAAGCTCCCCGTGAGTATTTTCCACAGCTCCAGGAACAAAAAAGTTCCGCGAATGTCAAATTCAAAACCTATACCGGAACACCTGTCCCAGAAAAAACTGCAAGACATTAAAAAAATAAAAGCACTGCGAGAATCGACAAGTCCCGACCATGAAGAGCTGGATCCAATGAAAAGCGCCGCAGCCACGGCCATCGCCGAGGTTTAAGCAGAATTTGAAGAAACTCTCTGGGAACAGGAACTCCATTGGGAACGACGGACGAGCCACACAATCGACGATGATCGTGCAATGCACAACGTATCGTTCGAGAGTAAGACGTTCATTCGCCGGAGTAGTTTTGGTGGACGATAACCACCTTCGACGTGGGCGGACGTCGCGAAGGGACGTCAGGATTCGTTCGGTCGTTCGGATCCCAGATTTGAATGAGGCCTTGGAAGTGTCGCCTAGCTCAAACACCGTCGCGGCCATGCTGCGAGACTCATTCACGCATTTTCTCCTTGATTTTGCGTCTCTCGCAGCGCGATTTGAAGCACAGATTGTCCTCGTTCCGGTAATCGAATCCCGTCGCCATGTCTGGGTTTGGCAAGGACAGTGACCCGTCCAAGCGATCGAATGATGGAGCGCAGGTGCGATGGTAGTTTGTGTTTGGGTTAGTTTTTGCTGGAGATTAGTGCAGCTCTGAGATTCAGTGGGCTGTGATGTTGGAATGCATTGGCGATTTTATAGACTTCTCGGCTGTGGTGTTTTCTTTGTGGTTGTGCAGAAGGACTACGATAGCTGCGGAAACAGGGACCATGCCCACCAAGTGGGTGTTCATCAGGAATACGCCACAATTGTTGCAAATATGTGATATTGTTTCGAGAACGTTTGTAGAACATTCTCGTTAACACCTGCATTGAAGGCATTGTAAATTTCTATATGTGTGTGGAACTTGTTATCCCAAAAGATTCAAGTGGGACCAATCAAAATGGCTTGAACTGTCAGCTTTCTTGCATTCTGCATTCTGTGTCAATTTCGTCTGACTTGACAGATAATATGAATACTGCACTCCTGTAGTTCTGAATTCGGTGCTGTTATCTAGAATGGTAAGTTACGTGTGGAATGAATTACAGGCAGTCCAAGGAGGTAACCGAGACCAGAAGAAGCAGGATGACCTGGCCAGAGCAACCCAGGATTCGACTGCCCAAAGCAAGGAGAAGTCTGGAGGCATTCTTGTACCAGTATGTAACACCAAATCTCAACTAATAATTTTTGTCACAACTGTACACAAAGGCCGTTCCTTACACCCTGAAGTATTCGTTACTGTGTAACAACTCGTTACTCATTTCATAAAATTTGAAACTTGTCTTATCTATTTATGGCAACAGTAATCGGGCGAAGATCAACGATCCACAGAGTGCCCGGCAAATGTAAACTGAGTTAAAAATCGAGGACGAAAATTATTAGTCACGAAAGCAACGATTCAAATCTTCATGTAGAACCATATACAAACCGTTTTCTAATGATTACATTCTAACGCATAGTGCTGGGAATAGATTCCTCGAGAAAGGCTGATGTATTTTGGTGACATCCATTAATCTGAAATAAGAATATTTGGACAACTGCGTGTACCTGTTCTAAATTGGTGTTTCGAGGGAGGATGTCAGATTCGTGGAGCTGTGAAGGAGCATGCCGAATATAAAAAATTGAATAGATTGCAGAGGTTGCGGAGATTCATGTAACTGACACCCTCTAAGAACAAGCTACACTACCTTACCTGCACGAATAAGAACCTGAACCTCGATACTCAACCTCCAGATAATATAATATCAACAATAAAACCTAGAAAGTTACATTGTGTGTACTTGTATCCAGAGTCACAAATAGACTGCGAACTGCAAAACTTCCTCAGAAAAGACATTTCTATCAAATTGGTGCAATCTCCGTGCTTTCCTACTTGTGATCTGTGTGCTCACACTTATACCCTATTATGCTATCTTCGTGCCACAGCCCTGCCATAATGCACATTCTCAAAGCTTCTATCCATCGTTCTTACGTGTCTAAAGGGTGGATTTTCAGCTGGCGTTACCACCTTGAACTACTCCACAAGTCAAGTCGAATGAAATAGCCGATGATAGAAGCGTTTAGCACCGTCGCGTAATGTGTGCCAATTGATATCTTGGATGAATGGTTTATCATTAGTTTATACCAACTCACACGACTTATTTACTGACGATGAAACATGGTTCAAAAGGGGAAATAGAAGAAACACAACACGAAGAACATAATGTTTGATCATTTTGCTTGTCTTCTCACCTGCCAGCACAATAAACCTTTCTCAATACCCAGATCGAATCTTTATCACATTAACAGATCGAGTTTCAGAAAGGAAGATGAAACTGATGACTGAAGATGACTGGGGACTGAATTATGCACAACGAAGTGAATAAAAGAGTAATCAATGACAAGAGCTTCATACGCTGCACCAAAAACAAAATCCCAAAAGTACTTGTCTACCTGAAAAGCAAGATTTCGTTTTCATCACACCAAAATGAAGCATATATAAAGGTGCGCATGTACTCTTATCAACGTTTGTTACAAAATAAGAAAGGGTTGGGGGAAAACACTGACCCTGCGTAGGTATTTCCTGTGAAGCTTCATAGCTGCTTTGCAAGCTTCCTTAGGGTCGACCTTCCCAGTTATGTCATTCAGCAGCTGCAAAAACAGAAAAGAAGAAGCATGCAGATAACATTTAGACGTTCAGATGAAAGAAGCAACATGGTTGTTTCATAATGAACAGTCAAAATGCGTAAAAAAGGAATCGGCTCAGTACGGGTAATACGATTTAAGCATTAAATCGGATTCGCTACCATTTTATGCCAAGATTGTATAACTGACCTTTAACACTTCGTCTAATCCTCGAGTCTCTTTCAGTAGTCGGTGACGTTGCATTTCAAATATTGCAACTGCACAGAACAGGGATAAGGGTGCGTTTCCCCCAGGCATTCTAGATGCTCCATATTTTTCATTTTGCGCGTCATACTTCCCTCTACCTTTGTATTTGACCCTTAAATTCCAGCCTCTACTCGTGCTCGCTTCATGTGGAGATAGTGGAGTATATTCCAACGCCCACATCATCTGCCAAGCAGATGAACAATCAAATGATGCATACGGAATATGAAAGGCAAGTCTAACCAAGACAGTCTAAGAGTGTAATTCTGCACAAACAAGCAAAATAGGAACTTTTTATGACACTAACTGGTGTAAAGCCCAAGATATACTTCTATTTTGGCGTGGCAGCATAAATAACTTATCCTACTGATCCTTTTTTTAGATTTGACCTTATCATTTGAAACATATCAGATGCTGTTGGAGTCGGGCAGTGTACCTACCTCCCATAAGTAGAGAGTATCGACAAAAGTGAATTCTCGTCGAAAAAGAACCATGATCATACGAAAAGCAAATATGTAATTTCCTCCTCCAATAGAATCTGCACACGAAATGAAGTTCCAAAAACCCTAGTCAGCCCAAACTATCTTTTTACTGCCATTGTGTCTTAATTTGATACAATATATGCGGTTTGAAGGACAAAAACTCTTACTAGATAGCACAACTGGAAAATCTAGATATCACTAAGTCTGATAGTGAAAAAAACCTTTTACCGAAATTTTTCTTGCTATATTTCTTCGACGACGCTGTATTGGCATTACCAAAATATTCTGTACAAAAGTGTAATGAACCAACATAGGAGAAGATTGCTGTACCTATATGCTGATGAAGTTTGGGATCTAAAACTTTCAATAAAATCGCCAACACGCCAAGTTGCTTCTGGACGCCAACTTCTTTGTCTGTACAACTGAAGTTGTCGCGCTTTGCACACAAAACTACATCAGTTGGACTACAGGCTATGATGCCTATCACTGATCTAAATGCAGAATACGTAAAGGAAGCCCGAGCAGGCTGATAGCACTCATTATCCTTATGAATTGAAGAAGTCTATTTTTGAAAAGCTTCCGGATAGTGGTTTACCACACGGCTCATAATGCGCTCAAAACACCAGAACGCATCAGCCTCATTTGGAAACATCAAAACTAGCGGCGAACAGAAATCGCTCATGCCTGGAACATATTAGCAGAGAGAGGGTCATTTTGATAAGTACCAACATTTGAGAAACACTGCAAAGTTTCCTTTAACACATATAAGCCCAGTTTGTAATGGTGGATCAAAGATTAAAAAGTGAATGTGCCGTTTGTGTGGGCTCCATGTAGTGATTGAATCTCACCTTGACAGTAACCGATAGCAGGATCCAACCAACAATACACAGCTAAAATGTCCCAAAGCTTTGACATGTGCTCTTGAGATTCATAGTATTGCAGCATCCTATCCGTACGCATCACATCCAATCCTGGAAAAATGTGCAAGTGATGTAGCTTAAAAAAATGCCCAGTTCAAACGAAGGCAAGGAACCCAACACACAAATCACACACAAAGTAGTTGAAATCCATGGCATGCAGTGTACAAGAAATAAAAAACTTACGATAAACTCAAAAGAAGATGACTCGGTCAACTTTTCCTACTGAAACCCAGTACAGATTGTTCAACTAAATAGTGATGCAGATTTACAAACCAATCTGATGAAGGTTCAGCCTCCACTGTATCGTCTTCGCATCCGGCTTTTCAAAAGAGGCATTTGAAGTCCCTTGATATGCTCCGTTGGTGTGTCCTGCAGATTCAGCCTCGTTTAATACTCCATGTCCTCTGTTGTGAATTAAATAAAAACCATATAAAAGACAGTACTGTAATTCGGAACAGCATATGCAAAAGTTTTGCCCCTTAAAAGGTTACAGAATACCGTTTCGGCGGTGGCTGTTTTCCTCTGCGCCAGAAATTTCTCCACCATTGTATTCCTCCACTGGACTACCATCTTCATTTATGCGTGGTGCAGTTGCATACTGACCACTGCCAATCAAATCATCCATTGCCTGGCATTCTGATTTCAGCTTTGCATAATGGTCTCTGCACGAAACAGATGAGAAATATTTAAGAACATATGAGACGAAGAAGGAAGAATTCGACCGCCAAAAAAAAAACGATCTCTACTCTTGTCAATTTCCATTAAGAAGACCTGCCTCGCGAGAATCAACTATAAAGTGTATACTTTCAGGAAAATTAAAACAAATAAAATACCTGCGAGATGTTCGAGTGACATCTCGTTCTTGTGCTGTGCTGCTGGGAGGAAAGCAACCTAACAGAAACTCCCATACTTCTGCCCTAATTGCTGGATCAATGCCCTGGGGACACATTACACAAAAATTAAGTCTTTAACAAAAATTACCATCCCTTTACAGAAGATGGACAAGTGGAGTCCTTAAATTCAGTAAAATTAGCAATACCATTTCTAGAAATTTTGCACTTTGAAGGTATTTAGAACCTTTCATGCTCTTAAAATTTTCTAGCACCCTTCAAAGTCCAGTTATTTGAATGGCATAAAGTGCACTGTTCGCCCTTTAAAGTTCAGCACTACATTTCAAGTGGTTATGAAAACATGCTCACCCCTCTTCGTATGCGTTTGAGAATTTTGTCCAATTTCAGCTGGCCATCCTCGTTGAACGCTCGGTACCAAGCCCTGGGGCTTAGCGTTTTCCCGGCCTGCATCAAATGCAGCACGCAAAACTAAAAATTAACGGGATTCTGACTGGTATTAATCACCTTCTAACGAGAATTCGGTGCATTGAGAGAGAGAGAGCGAGAGAGCGAGAGAGAGAGGGGGGGGGGGGGGGGTGTGCTGCTAATCTTAAGTCGATCCTACAGTTGAGTTTCCTTGACATTGGGAGGAGGAAGAAGAAGAAGGGGAGAAGAAAAAAAAAAGAGGATATTGATCACTTAACGTAGCACAGAACATACAAGGACCACAAACTATGAGAGGCTAGATCTCCACACAAGTGTATGTTGCGAATGTAGACAACTTGACGAAGCTACGTCGAGATCAACCATCTTCTACAAACAAATACTGAGCAATGTGGGTACGTAGCAGCAGCAACGGCATAATTCCGTCCAAAACTGTGACATGAATCTGCGTGAAAAAGGAAGCACTAGATAGATAAAAGACTAGAAATTTAAAAGGATCTTAGTCACCAACCTTATCAACATCTCGCAGCACAGACTAAGATCTCCAGAAAATGTAGCTAGTTTCCTACTCTGAATCGGGAAGCCTCTCAACAAACCGACCCCTGCCTCCATCACGTAGTACCCAGTTTCAGCTCACTGCGTGCTTTCTCAAGGAAGGACATACTAAATGTTAACAAGTACAGGAAAAAACACACACACATAGCAAAGCACCTTGACACGGAAGCGAGCCGGAGCCGAATCGGTGCAATCAGGTCTCAGAGCGTACGGGTCGTGGGTCGCCATTTGAAAATATGAGAAACCGACTCTTCTACAGCATTGTTGCAGCACCTTGTAAACCACCAAACTGAACCCAAACTTGATGCTCCCTCGCTTCCCTTTTCACCCAACACCCGACACCGCACCTCCGAAAACGAATTCAACCCCACCAAAATAACCCTATCACTCAAACTTAGCACACTAAAACGATCGAATTCTTCACGTAACCTAAGATTTGTCAAGTCCACTATAGCCCCCTTTATTTGGACACTGTAACACTTGCGGTGGGACCTCGCCCGCCCGAAATTGAACGCACAACACAGCTATCCCATTTCTCGAAAACTGCACAGAACCTCTAGAAATACACACACCTCACATGGCTCATTTGATTCCATCCCTACCATGCAGTGTACACAGACGACCTTGTGCTCTGCGAATTCAAATCTATTCCTGCAGCGAGAAGGGTTGACATCTTTGTGGGGTGTCATGTACGAATTACGTCCTGCTTCTTTCCTTCCTTTAATTTCCTGTTTTCTTTTTCCCTCATTTTTTACAATAATTTTTTTTCTTTTCCTGTTCTCATTTTTTTGTGTTATCGAGAATCTACGTAGAGCTATGTTACAAGTTGGAGCGAGGTGGGCGATTTACCCCCATACAGCAGACCCGGAAAATTCTCTTCGAGGGTTAAACAGCTCAAAAAATCTGCGGCACTGTGATGAGTTACTATGCCATGCCAGGACACTGCAACGTGACATCTAACCCCCGCCACCGCATCGATGCGGACACACCCTTAATATATATGACACAGACTCAGCTGCCATAATGTAGTAGACTTCCTCCTCCTCGCCCTCACTATTCCTGTACAATTCTCCCGCGTTTCCTCCAATTTTACCAACAATGCAGTGCACTTGTTGGCTCCATTGTAGCATTCTTCCATCGAAACCCACCTTCTCCTTTGCCGTGAGCTTGTTTTTGCCTCTAACTCTCGATTCTCTGCTCCATATCTCGTTTTCATGGATTATTTGAGATGGATTTTCCTCGGAGCTGATTCTCGATCGACTCTGCGAGTTTTGTAAGCATCGGCGCTGGGTCGATTTCTGTGGAGATTGCATCGTTCTTTTTTCTTTTCTGCGACGCTAGAGAGCAAGACAAGCAGCGAGAATTAGGGTTTTGCAATAGAGTCAATTAGGATTTAGTCTTGTCTTGTTTAGGGTTTCTTTTCTTGAGAGAAGATTGTGCTAAAGACTAAAGGGTTGATTGAGTTTGAGGTATTGTATGTGAGTTCTTATTGATGAATGCCAACGTGTTTAGGAAATTGTCTTTTGTCAAAATTGAAAATTAAATAATAATTAGATTAATCAAAAGATGTAGAATTTTGACTTGACTTCTTGTATTTTTAAGTTGCAATGTCTTTGGTGGGTGCAACCAAAAGTAATTAATTTGACAAATTTAATTTTTTTTAAGGGGTCGGATTTATGTTAAAATAATAACAAAATTTTTAAATATTTTGATTTAAAAAATTAAGATTATAGGTTTATTATCTTTTTACAAATAATAAAAATATAATTTAAAAATTAGTAATTTTTAATATGTCAATTTAATTTTCTTTCATTACATTATAAAGCAATTTGGAATTAGAATTTTATTTGGTATTTAATCATTTTGAGAATAAAATTAATTGATTAAAATTTAAAACTTTAATTAAATAATAATAATAATAATAATAATAATAATGTCTATTAAGTGTGATTACTATTTTTTTTGCATTTAATGGTGTTTGGCACATACTTTCTCACAAGACAAGGCAATATTCTGCATTACACAAATAAAAACATAATTATTCTTCTTATTCTAAATAATTGCTTTGACTTAAGTATTGTTATTAATTCAAAAAGACATTTGTTATTGGAAATAACTTGAAGTTGAATTTATTCAATTATTTGAATTTTCATAATACTCCTCTATGATACAATTTCAAAAATTCCATTGTATTCTTTAAATATGAAAGTTAAATAAGAATATAATAAAACATACTTATAAATTGTGATGACTAAATTAATAAATATTTGTGGTAAGAACACTTTTTTTTGTTATATAAAGATATTATACATGTTTTAATAGAAAGTGTGTTTGAAAAACATTGAATTTATAAAAGTTTACTTTATTAACAACCAATCATCATAATCATCTTTGCACGTTGTCGTATGATGTGGCCTTCTATCTAGGAATACATTGGGTACTTGGCTGTGGAAAGTTTATTTGAAACTTGATGGCAAAAATCCAACAGGTGATTTGTCCTTGATACAAAGGACAAATAATACAACAATCTCACAAAAGAGAAGTTATATATATAAACCCTCTTGTATTCAAGTAGGTTTGTACAAAAAAGGTTCAAATTTCTACAAAAATCCTTCAAAACTTTATTCATCCGTAAAGAATTATTTCTTCTTGATGTTTAGAGTCCAATAACTCTTGATTCAACCATTTAGTTTCTATAAAATTTACTTCAAAGTGTAGATGATTCTCTTAAGTTTCACCACAAGAAAGAATCAACCGTAAATTCGTTTTTGATCGTCGGATATCTCAAAATCCCTAGCAGGTGCTTAAAACCCTAGCTCAGAGACACCCTAGCACTATTTTCCTTATATCTCACAAACTCAAAACCCTAATGCCACAAAATTTTTGCACATAGTCTTGTGACATAAACATATATACTCCTGAAAATTTTGAGCCAAAAATCTTTCAAATTGCCTAAGATATAGCTCAAAATATAACCACTATGTAAGTGGATTACTTACTGCCCTTAAGTTTGTAAGCATTGACTTCAACTCCCAATATCTCCTTCATCCTAGCTTGGATTTTATCAAACCATACATAAAACATGTAGTTGTAAAAATGCTCTCTCCAATCCTAGTTGCCAATCCTTGATTGCTCTTTGTATGCGCGAGTTATATCCAAAAGAGTGATAGTAGGTCCAAAATTGGCACCTCAACTTTGAGCGCATATAACTTCTTCATAAAAAGTGCAAATCACACAAAATTTGCACCTAAATCAGATCCAAAAATCTAAACCTTATGATCCTAGCCTCTGATGTTCAACTCCCTTCGAAAAAAAAACCCTAACTCCTAATAAACCCTCGGGCAGCCTCCTTAAAGTCCATTGGGCATGATTTTTGGCCAATTAGAGTAGAGATTTCTATCATCCACCTCTATTCATCCACATAGATGGCCAAACTATCCTTTTTACACTAAAAACTCTTTTCTAACTGTTCTTCTTATAAGATTTACATACTTTGTGCTTTAAGTACCAAGTAAAAGAAGTAAACTAAAATTTTAAAGGTCACCAATGTTTAACAAAGGTGACTTAAGATATATATAAGTTACTATCAATATAAAATTAACCTCAAAATCACTACTAAAAATAATATAAGGTTATATAAATCTTAATAATAATCCTTTTAATAGATCCTTTTTAAACTAACAACCTAATCACATCCTATAACCAATAAAAGTCTACTGATATGACTTTTATTTAACTATGTAGTAAATTGTATATTAAATATACATGTACAATTTTTTCACATAGTAGCCAAACCACAATATGACAACGTCATAATTATTTTATTTGTACATTTATTCAATCATATACATACTTATTCTAATATTAAATTAATTGAGATTACATAATTTGACAAATAAAATAATATGAAACTTTAACATATTTACTTTTGAGAATAAAATGTAAGATTTTGTTCAAAAGTATTAATTTTTTATTACTTATAAATATAATTTGAGGAGTTTTTATTTATTTATTTTTAAATTAAATATTTTAATAATTATCATAGCCATATGACCTTAGTATACACCTTAATAAAAAGACATATAGTGAAATTTATAAACTACAAAATGATAACATATATTTGTCATTTAGCAAATAAAAAATGAATTCTTCAATTTAAAATATACTAGTAGATTTTTTAATATATAAGATTTGGTGTCTTTGTCCCTAGTCCAACCAATATCAAGTATTTGGAAGAATGATTAGACATGATATGTTTATTAGACATATTTTATATTAAGAGATAATTAGAAAGAAAGATAGTGTTTTTAATACATGGCACAAATGTTTATGAGTATTAAGATGAATAAGTCACATAGTAAGTTATGTTTGAACACATGATTTTGATTTTAAATGCACTAAAATAAAATAAATAAATAAATAAATAATATTAAAGATAATATTGATGATTGGTAGATAATATAGCTAAGTAAACATCTAGAAATTTTTGTAAGATATATTTTTTTGTAATAAAAGAATAAAAAAGATAAATAATTATCTAAATTTATAGCAATTAGGATATTGGAATAATCAACCTAAATTAAGCTAAGAAATATTATCATATGCCTCCTAGTTATAAATAAATGATGTTGAAGTAGGATCTTATGTTATTTTATTTGACACATTTTTTATGTCGCTTTTCCTAGCATTTTTTGTAATTGTAATTGTGCTATTGTTTTACTTCATCAAGTTATAGATCTATACATGGCTTTGCAAATACAACAAAGTTTTGTTGTTGTTCTAATTTATTGAGGATTTGAAGACACCTTAGCTTGTTGGTATTAGATTTGCAAGTATTAACCTTAGATTTTGAATATGTTTGTTAATAATTGTTATCTAAGAAGATTAGGTTTTAATTTAAAGATATAGTTTGACCATTAAAAAACTTTACATATATAAATGTATATATTTTAGAAAGTAAAATACTTTATTATTCTTATTGCACCTTGTTGTAGAGAGACATAAGTATAATCAACTCAAGTAGAACTTTTAGGTACTAATTCAATATTAATTGAATGTAATTGTAGACTCATTGCAATAAAAGAAATTAATTTTTTGTAAAGATGGACTCTTAAAAATGTTCTAAAAATATTTAGATGCTAGAAAGTTTTTATAAATTAAATAAATAATTTTAAATTTTAAATATTTATTTAAAAATATTTAAAAATATATTGGAACATTTAAATATTTTTTAAAGTTATATTTAGATAAAAAAAGAAAAAAAAAAAAACTTAAATCTTATTAAATATATATCTTTTATTAGTATTATTTAGTTGATTAGGAGTAATATATTAAGTATATGATAATATCAAGTAAGTATATACAAAAAATATTCTATTCAATAATATAAATTATAAATTGAAAAAGAAATATAATTAATATGTAAAAAAGTTTTTTGTATTATTTCTTTTAATTTGGACTATACCAACTTTTTATTTTATACACGTTCTTCACATATAAGATAGAATAAAATAAAGATTTGATTGTACAATTTAAGGCTTAAAAATCCATAAATAGAATTTCTATGAAGACAAGAAGAAAATTTAGAACAAATAAAGATAATTAAATAGCTATTATGTTCAAAAGGATTTTTGATTTTTGATACAAAAAGTACATGATACTATTTAAATATTAAATTTATACTCATAAATCTATTCTATTGATAAGTGTGTTTGTCAAAGATAATAGCACAATTAAATTTATTATATTAGAGTCTATTATTATTGAGTTAAAAAAATAAAAAATAAAAAATAAAAAAATCATTTATGTATCTAAGATAAAGTAAAATTTTTTTTAAATAAAAAAAATAATGAAATATTTTATAATTTACTTAATATGAATAGATGATATATAAAGTTTTAAATAGAAATGTAATTGCTATGGGAGCAAGAGATGGTGGATTGTAGGTCACCATTTGTAAAAAAGTGAATGGTGTAGAGGTGGCTATATTATTTGAGTTTACATTGGATTAAGACACATTTAGTATAGTTTTCTTTTTCACATCAATGTGAAGAACAAAAAAATAAAATTTTAAACATATTAAGTAGCTTGGATCTTAATTTTAAAAAATAAATTTAAATATTATGGTTGATATTTTTAAAGAATATATATATATATATATATATATATATATATATATAATAAAATAAAATAAAAAATAACATAATTTCTAAGCAAAGTAACAAGATGTACTACTAATATGTTAGAAATAGTGCGTTTAGATGTTTATTGAGCAATAATGATTATAACTACAAAAAATACTTGATATTTTTTAATTATTACTAATAATTTTTAATTAAGATTTGAATATACATATTTACAATAAAGAATGAATAATTTCAGAAGTTTTAAGAATTTAAGGCACTTATGAAAATAAAAAATAGATATACAACAAATACAAGGTTTTATAAATGAATAATAGTTGTGTATTCATATCAAAGAAATTTTAAGTTTGTTTAGAAAATAAAGACATTGTAAGAAAAAGTTTAATATTATATATCTTATATTGAAATAGAATTAAAAAAGTGTGTTATTTATACCATTGTAGAATTGAAAAAAAATATTATTCATTCTTAATATCTTTACCATGAAACTTAAACAAAAATAAAGATAAATGCAATGTATATATATAATTTTTATTTTATAAATATTCTTGCATCAAGATCTCTAATAAAATAAAATAAATAAAAAAAGCTTTATATACGTTATATATATGAAATTTTTAATGTACTATAGATATAAAAAAATATATTATAGGAAAAATAAATTTGATACACAAAGAACCAAGTGTATATTTTTTGGATATTACAATAGTACCAAGGCTTATAGAATAATGTTTTAGGATACTAAAAACATCATCAAAAGTTAAGATGATGAATCTTTGGAATATAAAAATTCTTATAAGCATTCCGTTGTAAAATATTTATTGATACATGGTATTAGAGTTGGACGCTCAAGATTTTCCTTTTAATGGGCTGAGTTGTTTGTAAGGAATTTATTTTGCAAAGACTAGATTTATTAATCAACTTTGAGGAAGTTTGATTTTTTGTAAAAAAAACTTAAGAAGTAGAAACCACTTAGAGCAACAAGTTACTAGAACAATGAATAGTATTGAAAATGTGGGTTGCTTTTAAGAATATTGAATGATGATAAGATTATGGACTGCTATTTGAAATGCGAGCTGCCTTTTAAAATACTAAATGGTGATAAGATTGCAGATTGCCATTCAAAACATGGATTGTAGTCAAATACCTAATTATTTTAGGGAATCTAAGAGCCTTCACAAAAAAATTGAATTAGTTTTGAGATTTAGTTTAATATAATTTTGACTAAATGCTCATAACATATTCAATTTTAAGAATTTAGACTTAAAAATTTTTGAGAATAGTGATGGTATAATACTTTATATATATATATATATATATATATATATATATAATTTAAATTTTTATAAATATTTTAATAAAAGACTATATATGATAGTATTAAATCTTATTTTGGTTCTATTTTTATTTTAAATTTTTTTTTTCTTTTTATTCTTCCTATTTTTTATGTCTTTAGAATATTCCTTCCATCATAGCAATGGAATACCATATCATAGAGAATTTTTTTGGAGATAATTGACACTTCTAGAAAGAGAAGATAAGATTCATTCTAATCAACAAGAAATTATAGAAGGTTGTATATAGAAAGTACAAGAAACCTATAAGGTCTCTTGTAGATCCAACAAAGTTAGAAAAATGGGAGGATATAGACAAGCAAGCATTATCTATAATTTGCCAATATCTTTCTAGTCCATAGCTTATGATTAAGAAAAAGGTAGCAAGTATAACAATTATATGGCAGAGTTTGGAAGAAATATACAAGATTAAAAACACCTCAAGCTTATTGTTTTTTATTCATAGATTTTAGACTATACAAATGAATGAAGGTGACAACATTGTCACATATATAGGTAAATTATGGGAGATGGTTAAATTTTTTTTAATTCGAGAAAAAATTTTAGATACATATTTTGTCATGGCATTATTAAGGAATCTTCTAAAGTCATATTATACTTTAGTAGTGTTGTTGGAAATACAACCTCTTATTGAAATAACATTAACTATGGTCACAATTCAATTATTTTAGCAAAAGTCTCACAACAAGAATGTAGGATTAAACTCGGAGATAGCATTGGCTATAAAAAAGAAAAACCAAGGCATATTTTCATATTCATAATTATATAGGATCTTTTTATAATTACAAGAAAGATACCAAATATAAATATTGTGATAAGAAAGATTACTATTAGAATGAATGTTGTATAAAAAAAAAGAATAAGAAGTCAAGAAAATTAAAAAAGCCTTTAAAAAAATAACAAGCTAATACAATAGATAAGAAAGATCAAAGGAAGAAAGATAAATCTGTCTTTATAGCTGCGTTATCTATTACTATAAGTGACAAAGAAAGATACATCAATTTTGGTACTTCTTAGTATATGACAAGAAATCAAAATTGATTTTCAAGTTATAAAAATATTTCACTAGGCCTTAAAGATTATTTGGACAATGATAGTAAACTTGCCATCAAATGAAAGAATAAGATTTCTTTTCAATTCCCAAACAATATTCAAAAAGATATACATGATATTTTGTATGTTGAAGGATTAATCAAGAATTTTCTTTCTATTAGCAATATTACAAACCAAGGTTCTGAAGTTAGTTTCAAAGTTGATACATGTCTTATAAAACAAGATAATATTGTCATCAAGGATATTAGAAATTGAAGCTTATATAAGCTATTGGGATCTTTGGATGAAGACAAGAAGGCTTTACTTATTATGAATACAAAACATATAATAAATAAGGCTAATCTTTTACATCAACAATATGGACATCTTAGCATTTTAGGCTTTAAGAAATTATAAGCAAATAAATTGGTTGCTCATTTGAACTTGGAAATTATACAAAATTAAAATTTTATAAAAGATATATTTATAGAAAATAATATTATGATATTTTTCTAATGAAAGTTGGTACTTGAGTAATCAAACTCTTAAAATTGATACATTCCAATGTTAATGGTCTTATGATGACAACATCTCATAAAGAGACAAAATACTTTGTCACTTTTATTGATGATTTTTTTTAAAAAAAAAATTTATGTATTTCAATATTTTTTAAAAAAAATAAGAAGTCTTAGATAATTTTAATATTTTTAAGGTTCTAATTGAGAAAAAATAAGCTTGGAGATTCAAAAATTATGCACTAATAATGGTAGTGAATATACATCTAAGGTCTTTCAACAATTTTGTAAACAGCATGGCATTAAATGATAATTTTAGAGACATTATACACATTAACAAAATGGAGTTGCAGAATGCAAGAATTAGGCATTATTTGAAAGTACAAGGTATATGTTATAACATAAATAACTTTTACATGCATGGTAGACAAAAGCCATCAATATGGTGAAATGTATTTTTAATTGAGCTTCTATTACAATTATAGAAGAAAAAATTCTTTAAAAAATTTGATTAAATATGATATCTTTATCAGATTTAAAGAGCAATAATGATAATGCAATATGAGATCCAAATAATAACAAAAATCATCAACAATTAATTATTACATCTTTATTATTAATTTAAGAAATTTAAATATAAGCTTGTGTACTTAGACAACAATGCGTAGCTTTAAAGCCACCTCTAATCTTGCTTCTACCTCCATCTTTATCTATGGTAATGCTTACACGAGCACGTCTATTAGCAAAATAATAAATAATTGATGAATTAATATTAGCTTGGATTTCTTCCAAGTCTTTCATATCTTTAACGTATATGATATATGCTTTTTATATAAGTACTAAAAAACTATTATTATTATTACAGATCAAATCAAAGAACTTAAACAAAACTATGATAAGATAATAGGATATATAAATCTTATTACAAAGCAATGGAATACAAGAACAAGAACAAGACTATGAGGTCCAAATTAGACCATAAGACATGCTTTGTTGAGACTAAGAAGTTTTACAATCGCAACACCTATATATATTAGGAATTAAAAAGCTTCTAAGTAATTTCTTGTGGAAAGCTTCTTCCTCAAATCATCTTAGGATGCTTCTTGAACAACTTGTCTATTGCTTCAATGTGAAGAAATCTTAAGAACATTCTCTTATAATTTCCTATGTTACTTGGAAATCAAGCAACGTAAAAAACCTCTTCTAATAATCTTTTGGAATCTTCTACAACCTTCTAAACTCTTCTAGATCCTTTTAAAATCTTCTAGATCTTTTTAAGGTATTTTAAGAAGTTCCAAGATTTTCTAAAATCTTCTAGAATATTCTTTAGATGGATGTTTAATATAACTATTATTAAAGCTTTGGAAAGGGATGATACTTGGAAATAAAAGAAAATAATGGATTTAAAGTTTTAGAATCTTATTGACAATTTTATTAATAAATAAAAAATTAATTGGTTGCAAGTAGATTTTCAAGATCAAATATAATGCAAATGCTTCAATGGAGTGCTACAAGATAAGACTAGCTGCAAAAGATTATGCTCAAATAAAAAGTATTGATTAAAATGAGACTTTTATTCCAATAGCAAAGATGACCTTGATTTGTACACTTCTTGTATTAGCTATAGTTAAAGATGTAAAAATTTATCAAATAGATGTCAAGATATCATTTTTGAATGAAGATCTTATAGAAAAAATATATATGGACCAATCAAAAGGTTATATTTTAGAAGATGAAGAACAATTGGTGTATAATTTTTCTAAAATTTTTTATAGGTCCAAGCAATCTTCTCAAAAATTTTCTTAAAAAAAAATCTATGAACAATATCAATTTAAAAGTGAATAATCCATAACTTCTAATATGCTTATATCTTGTCAAGAGAAAGGGATAATCTACTTTTAATCAAAAAAAGACAAAGCTTTGATATTATATATATACTCTTGTTAATTTGTCAAAGACACAAACTGAAAGAAGATGTATAAATCAATAAAATCTATATAAAAAAAAAGCAACAAAATAAAAATAAAAAAGTATATATATTCAAGAAGAAACTAAAATGGCTATTGCCAAAGATTAAAAAATATAAAGATTCTTAAACTAGACTAAAAGCAAGAAAAGAATTGGCAAGAATGAAGAAGACTTCACTCTTATTTCTATATATTCTATCTACTTAAGAACTACATGGCAATGCTTTATAAGACCTCCATCACGTTGTTGTGTTGTGACACAATTATATGATCAAACTATAACTAAAAATGATTTTTCAATTAATATTCTATTATCTTAGTTTAACAAGAATTCAACAAATTTTAACAAGGTTTTTATGAAAGCCTCTTAGTTTATTTTCTTCACTTAATAGCTAGTACATAAGAATTAGTTAGTAATTTTACTTTCTAAGTTGTAGTAATTCTTTTACTGCCTTAGAAAGGCCATAAAATGATAAAAACATAGTAAAAAGGATAAATTACTAGTATGATTGATACTAGGGTTAAGTTGAGGGTAGGATCAGGCTATAAAATTCCTAGGATATGTTAGATTGATACTCAGGGATTGGCCGTTTGTAGGATAGGGTCGAAATCAGACCTTTGGCCATAAAAATGGCTGCCTATGGCAAAGTACGAGGACTTTTTCAGATTGAGTTTTTGGATTGGATAGCTACCTTGAATCTTGTTCTAGGGACGTTAAGCTTATTGCCATAGGATTTTGGATGACTTTGCAATTTTTGTTCAAAGTTAGGGTTTGTATTGGTATTTTGGATTTTATATAAGACAATGATGGCTTGTATTCTTGAGTGATTTGTGCAATCTATGTAGCATCTATAGCTCAAAATTTGATATTGTCTAGATTTTTGGATGTGTTAAGTGTGTACAAAAGTTTGTATTAATCTAATAATGCAATGAAGAGATATTTGAGCTTTGATACAAAGAATTGTCAAAAATTGGCAGCTTAGGGTTGGATAGGATTTCTGTGATAACTAAAGATCTATAAATTAGATCAATGTAAATTTTGGCATGGTGATAGAAGGCATATAGTTCGAGCTACATACTAAATTTGAACTGAAGTTAATAATGGAAGAAGGAGAAATCACCACTAGAATTTTTGCATCAATTTTCAAGTTGGCGGCTGAGTGTTATTAGTGTGGTTTTTGGACATTTTCTTGCAAATTGTAAGTTGGGTTAGATTGAATTTTTCTAAGCATGTAGAAGGCTTATATCAACATTTTTGTGCAAAATTTCACACTAAGTGGATGGTTGGATTAAAAGTTATAGCTTGTCAAAGCTCACTGATTAGGATTAGGGCTTATAAATAAAAATAAAAATTATTTAATTATAAAAAAAACGAGGCTATTGGAATATATGTATAGTTGATGTTACTAAGAGGAGTGTTTTTAAACACTTTTGAATTGAACTTTGAATTATATTCTTCATATATGGATGAAACCTATAAGGGTTTCTTGATTAAAGTTCTTGATTTGCAAACACAACTTTACCTTCTACAACCAGGTGCCCGGTGCATTCTCAAACAAGACAACACATAATACGACAACGTTGTCGTGTAGTAATACGACTACTAGGTGAAAGAGGGAAGGAGTGATTATATTATAGAAGAGCTCAAATGAAAATATTAGAGAAAATTATCTTAGAAAAATAGATAATAGACAAGGAGGTAGTAAAAATTAAAAGGTGCTAATGCTGCCTTTTATAAAAAGAAATTCTACTTACTTTGTATAGCCATAAATATGATAAAACAAAGTAGATTAGAAAGATAATTGGTATAGGCATGTTTAGAAAGAAGTTAAGAGTAGGTTTTAGAGAAATTTACCTCAAAATTACAAGAGTTGATACCCGGAGAGGGCCGGTTAAGAACCTGGGTCGAAACCAGACCCCAGGGCACAAAACCGCGTGCCAACGGCGAATGGAGAAGTTTTTTGCAAATCGGAGAGTGGGGTTAGAAGGCAGACTTGAGGAAGTCTGTATGTTATTTGGTTTTGAATGATTTGGATAAAAGTTAAGTTTGTAAGAGCTTTGAAAAGTCAGAGTTGTTTTGGGAGACTTTAGAGTTTGTGAAGTATATTGGGGTTTATATTTTTGAGGATTTTGTAAGATTGGTTACAGATCGTCAAGTGAAATTTTGTAGGTTTGTGCATACAGTTGTGCTTGTAAGGTGCTATGAATTTGAGATTGATCTAATAGTTTAATCAAAGGTTATTGAAGTTTATGTAGGTTGGGATCTCTGGAATTGGGTTTTAAAGGTCAATTAGGGTTTTGCAGATTTTGAGCAATCTATCAGTTGGATTGGGGTGAAATTTATGTATGTGTGTAGAAGACTTAATTTCCTACATGCATGTGAAATTTGGAAGCAATTGAACGGTGCAAATAGGAGGTTTAGGCACTGGAATATTGGCATGAAGATTGGAGAAGGAGGCCGGCTGATACCCGAGCAAATTTGTAAGTTTTTCTTCTTCTTAGTAAGTTGGATCTTCTTCAAACTTGGTGTGTGTGTTGTTAATTTAATTGTTAAGGTGTATGAAAAATTTCAATCAAGATCGACGGTTTATTTGGTAGTTATTGTGGTTCTAAAACTGCCTTAGAAATTGCTTAGGGCTTGGCTAGGATTTAGGGTTTAAGATTTTACTAGGGTTTGATTAGGATTTGGATTTAGGGTTTAATTAGGGTTTCATTAGGGTTAGGGTTTGATCAGGGTTTGACTTAGGGTTTGATTAGGGTTTGACTAAGGTTTGACCAGGGTTTGAGTTAGGATTTCATTAGGATTAGGATTTGATCAGGGTTTGACTTAGGATTTGACTAGGGTTTGACCAAGGTTTGACTTAGGGTTTGACTAGGGTTTGATCAAGGTTTGACTTAGGGTTTGACTAGGGTTTGAATAAGATATGATTTAAGGTTTTAAGATTCTATTTTTAGTATTTTCTAAATTTAGTATTTTATATATTATTTTCTATTATGATTATTGTATGACTCATTTATTCTTCTTTTATAATTTCTTTAAGATTGAATCAAGCTGAAAAATATTGTTAAGATTTAATATAAGTTATTTAAGATTCTATTAGAATTGTTAGGATTTTGTTGTGGCGTATTTCCTTTTTATCTTCCACAGCCAGGTGCTCGGAGCATTCTCAAGCAAGACTTCATGTATTACGACAACGTGTCCAATTTGTAAGACACATGTCAAGCTTACGAGACAAGTTTCTTACATACATGCCATATAATTAGCTTATATCACAAGTTACTAATATGTGCAATATGTGACTAACTTGTTGGCTGAGTGTTTAACCTATCAATCACCTATAAACGTATATAAAGGTGAAATTGCATCTATGAAGCTTTTAAAAGCTTCTCTATAAGATATTATCAAATTAATATATTTTTATTTACTTATATCTATATATGTTACCTAGATAACTATTAGAATAGATCATATGTCCGTAGAATTATCCCTCCTTCTAGGGACGAGTTCTATAAAGAACAATGATTATATGTTGAAGAAGTCTAAGATATGCCAAATTGTATTTGCCACATATTTTGATTTTTCTTTCCTTTGAAGATAGTTGATATGTCTTTTGAGTCATTGATAATGTTCCATATCAAGGCGAGAAGACCACTTTCATATTTGATCATTGTTAAAGCCTTTATAACTTTTTTTAAACTAAATATTTGAAATACCATCAAGAGTAGTTTTGTTACGGATATAAGATTTACTTCAATAATTATTTAATTAATATAGATCAATAGAAGTAGATGAAATAAGTTAATTTGATAATATCTTAAAAAGAAGCTTCCTAAAAGCTTCATAGATGCGGAATCACCTTTATATATGTTTATAGGTGATTGATAGGTTAGAAATTTGGTCAACAAGTTAACCACGTGTTGCACATATTGGTAGCTTGTGGAACAAGCTAGCCATGTGTTATATATGTTGGTAGCTTGTAAAACAAGCCAAGTACGTGGCGCACATGTCAAAAACTTATCTTACAAGTTTGACACGTGTCTTGCAAATTAGACTTGTATAGGAGGTTCTATAGAATACCACCACATAGCTTTTAGATAGATAGTATAAATAGAGACAAGAGTGAAGCCTTCTTCATTCTTATCAATTCTTTTTTTGCTTCTTGTCTAGTTTCAAGAATCTATAGTTTTCTTCTCTTGTGGCAATAGCCATTCTAGTTTCTTTTAATGTACATACTTTCTTATTTCTATTTTGTTATATTTCTTAATAGAAGTTTTATATGTTTATTTGCTTTCATCGAGTTTTTATTCTTGACAGATTGATAAGAGTACACATACAATATCAGAGCTTTGTCTTTTCTTGATTAAGAGTGGATTATCCCTTTTTTTTGATAAGATATAAGTATATTTAAAGTTGTGCATTACCCACTTCTAAACTGATATTGTTTTTAGAATTTGTTCTTTTGATATTGTATTATTCTGCATTTCTCAAAGTGAGAATAGACAACTTCTTTCCTATTGTATTATCATGGCAGAGCTTGCGGAAATAAAGAGTGCAATAGCACAAATGCAAGAGCAAATGAGAGAGCTAATGCTTGCAATACATTAACTCAATTTATGACCATAAGGAGCAACAAGATTAGTAGGAGGTAAAGATATAGAGATGGTTGGAATTGCGTCAATATCTATACCAAATCATACTACTTTACCTATGATAGAACACCGTTCAAATATTAGAAAACCAAAAATTAGTTTGTTTGAAAAATTTGATGGCACAAGATCTAAGTTTCAAAGATTCATCAATCAGGTACAATTGGTGATTGAACTTCAACCTCAAAGTTATCCTATGCAAGGATCTCAAGTTAGGTTTATTGGAATATTACTTTTGGATTTTGCTTTATCATGGCTTTTATCTTTTCTTCAATGATGTGATCTAATATTGGATAATTTGGAGGCATTTTTAGCAAAATTTTGATCTATGTATGGAAAACATGATGCAATCCGTGTTGCAACAATTTAGATTTGCATCCTACAACAAGGCAATCGATCAGAGTCTTTATACGCTTCACAATTTCAACAATTAGCAATTGATATCAAATGGGATGATGCTGCACTCATCAGCCAATTTCTCTACGGATTACAATATGAAGTAAAAAAATTAATGCTCAACTTATCTGACCCTCAAACATTGAATCAAGCAATTGATTTTGTTGTAAAATGTGACAATCGACTTTTTGAATTTCAATCTAAAAGTCATACAAGGGAGCCTTAATGTTATTATTCAATGGCAACATGAACGTTCTCACAAAACATATATTCGGAAGTAGATGTCACGGACACAAAATATAGACTTGAAGTCTAAACAAGAAGTTTAAGAAGAACTGGCAGGAACTGGATTAATCAGATGAGTACAAAAATAACACCAAAGAGGTGAACTAGAGCTCTAAGAGATGTGTTGTTGAGATTGAAGAACTCTTCAGCCTTAACTCAAATATATACTTCTATCTAGGAAGCTTCTCAAGCAGCTTCCACCAACTAAGGAGCTTCTCAAGCAACTTCCACCAACTAGGGAGCTTCTGAAGCAACTTCTACTAATTAAGAAGCTTCTCAGGCAATTTCTACCAACTAGGAAGATGTTACAAGGCTCTGGAAGATTCTAGAGAATTTTAAGAAACTTCTAAAATATTCTAGAAGGTTCTAATAAGTATGTCCTTGACATCACCTCCTCCTCTAGCTTCGAGGTCTCCGAGAAGCCATTTGAGATGTATGCTCACAAACGTAGGAAATCAAAAATTTGTCGCATAGTCTCTGCAATATGCTCTAGCTGTTGTTCACGAGGCAGATGATTCATGGGCCCTTGTAGCCACCAATAATGACCAACACCTTCTACTTGAGACCATGTCTAAACTTCTGTATCTTCATTGTGGAAATGACCTAAAAATATTGCTTCTCCACTACTTGCATGAGCTCGTTTAATTTCAAAGACAATTACAAGTGACTTGCTGCTTGGTATTCTTCGATGTCTTCTTGGCTTTTCTAATTCTTCATCTCAAGGTCGACGCCGTGAGCTACTTGGTTGAGATGGTATCACTAGTATAGTATCTACATTCTCACTAGCCATATCTAAATATACCTTGATATTAGATATCTTGATACTACAAAATACAACAAGTTATGTTTTGATAAGACTTGGATCTCTTTTCTATTCATTTTTCTAGAAAAGGCTTCATCTTCACGCTTCATTAATAGCCACCTTTTGATATATTAGGATATCATCGATGGAATTCTCGTACCTTTTGCGACGCATTGGCAAGATTTTTGGCCGGTTCCCATGTTCGTTCTTTAATATTGTAGCCGCTCCAATGCACAAAGTACTCTAATTTATTCTATCTTTGCCGTGAATCTAGTATCTTTTTTATCTCATATTCTTCATTGTTTTCAATTTCTATACTAGGTAGCGGACATTGCACTCTTCCAGGAAAAGACAATTCCCGATAAGGCTCTAACAAAGAAATATGAAAGACAGGGTGTACCTTCATAGCAGCTGGTAACTCTAAGCAGTACGCCTTAGGATTGATCTGTTTCTGGATAACAAATGGTTCCAATCTCCAGTAGTCCAACTTATCACATCGCTGCTTGGTCTTGATATTCCGTCAAAGCAACCATATTTTATCTCCAGTTTTGAAATTAGATACCTGATTCCAAAATTTATCCGCGGATGCTTTGTAAGACTCTTGGACAATTTGCAAATGAAGCTTCAATGTGGTTTGAAGCTCTGATAGCTGCTGCACCAATCCTTCAGCTGCTGGGTTGTTATTTGCTGACGGACTCAATAGATCAAGCTTCGGATGGTACCCATAGTTGGAAAAGAATGGTGTTTTTTGAGTCGACCTATGAAGGGTGTTGTTATATGCAAACTCGGCTAGTAATAGATATGCAGTCCAATCATCTTGTTAATAATTAATGCTGCATCGTAAATATTGTTCCAAAACTTGATTCATCTATTCCGTTTGGCCGTCAGTTTGAGGATGGAATGCCGAAGAAAGCTTGATGTCTACCTTCAATATCTTAAAAAAAGATCTTCAGAACTTTGATACAAATTGAGTTCCTCGATCCGACACGATATCATTTAGTAGACCATGATATCGATACATATTATCAAGGAAGAGCCTTGCTGTGTCTTCGCTTGATGATGTCTTCTTGCAAGGGATAAAATGAGCCATCTTCATAAGTCGATCCACCACAACAAAGATGCTGTCAAATGAATTTGATGGCGGCAGATCTGTAATAAAGTCCATGGAAACTGAAGACCATGGATGACACAAAATAAGCAATGGCTGTAAAAGTCCATAAGGGCAATGTCGAGGGTTTTTGGATCTTGAACAAATGTCACAAGAGAGGACAAAACCTTTCACATCCTTCCACATTTGGAGCCATTAGAAATCTTGGGAAATGAGTTCCAAGGTCTTGTTGAATCCAAAATGTCCCACAGCTGGAAAGTCATGACGAGATTGAAGGACTCAAAGTCATGTTGGCTCTTTTGGGATATACAGCCGTTCCTCAAAGTATAAGAGATCTCCCTCAATCTTGAACTTGTCATCATTGATATGCTGCTTGATATCAAGGATTATTGAATCTTCAATGGTCGCAGTACGTACCTGGTTGAGGAAGTTAGCATTAATTGGTACAACAGCAGCACAAATCTTAAATTGCTCTGCCTTTAACAATGTCGTACATTATTGATCAAGTATTGCTTTTCCAACCTTCGGCATAAGATATGATCTTTTTGATAAGGCATCGGATAGTCCTTGGGCCGATAAATAATAACGAAGTCAAATCTAGGTAGCGACATATTCCATCAAGCTTGACAACGATTTAGAACCCGAGCAGACATGAAATACTCCAGATTCTTATGATCGGTATATACAGTCACCGGATGTGCAGCTCTTTCGAGGAAGTGATGCCATTCTTGGAAAGAATCCATTATAGCAAGGAGTTCCTTATCATGAATCTCGTAGTTGATCTCAATTGTAAAAAACTTTCGTAAATAGAATGCAACCGGATGAAGCTTATTGTGGATGTCCATTTACAAAAGTACGGCTCCTAAAGCAAAATCCGAAGCATCGATTTTCAAATAGAAAGCCTTTGTAAAGTTTGGATGTATCAAGATTGGAGCCGTAGTAAATGCCATTTTAAGATTTTGAAATATTTTTTTTGCTAGAAGTCCCCATTCGAGCTTATCCTTACATGTTAATTGAGTGAGTGGAGTAGCAACTTGAGAATAATTCTTGATGAAGATCCGATAGAAGTTAGCAAAGTCGAGAAAACATTGTACGTCTCTAACCGTCTTTGGAACTTCACAGGACACAATTGCTTCCACCTTCTTGGGATCCATCTTTGAGCCTTTTGTAGTCGCAACAAACTTTAAAAACTCCATCTCAATTTGGTGAAATAAGCACTTTTCAAACTTAGCATAGAGTCCTTGCTTGCATAGTTTTTCGAGTATCAAACGAACGTGCTTCTTATACTCTTCTTTGTTCTCAAAAAATATCAAGATATCATCCAGATAGATGACAACAAAATCGTCTAGATATTCTCAAAAAATATCGTTCATCATGTGTTGAAAGACTGCTAGAGCATTGGTAAGACCAAATGACATGGTATTATACTCAAAATGACCATACCTCGTACGAAAAGCTGTCTTCTATTTATTTCCTTCTTTGATTTGTACAAGGTTGTAAACTCCCTTTAGATCAATCTTTATAAAGATCTTTACACGTCCAAGTTGTTCCAGAAGACTAGAGATCAAAGATAATGGATAGCGATTCTTCTTTGTCACCTTGTTGAAACTTCGATAGTCCACGCACATCCGTAGTGAGCCATCTTTCTTCTTCACAAATAAGATTGGTGCTCCAACTAGCGACTTTGAATGACAAATGAAGTTCTTGGCTAGATTCTCGTCAATGTATTTCCGTAACTCAGCCAACTCCGTTTACGATAGATTGTAGATTGGGCCAAAAGGCGGTTGTGCTCCTTCTTGTAATTCTATGGCACAATCATATAGTCCATGTTCTGGTAGCATGTCAGCATTCTTCTTTTGGAACACGTCTTGAAAATCCTTGTATTGTTTCAGTATACTTGCTGTTGAAATCTGCTCTCCACTAGTTGAAGTCGCATAAATGACCAATGGTGTGCCTTCTTTGCATGATCTTATAAACGTTCTTGCTCCAATGAACAAGGATTTCTTGGTTTGGGGTCTTCTTTTAGGCTTGTCCTCAGGTTGTTCTATGGAAAATATTATCCTCCGCAACCTCCAATCTATGGATGGATTATATTTTTTTAACCAAGAAAGACCAAGAATAACAGGATTTGACGAAGTGCTAATAATATTGAAAATAATATAACTACTATGGTCTTTAAACGTCACTTCTATAGGTTCTGATTCATGGGTGATACTACCAGATAATAAAGGTCATCCATCTATTACTTCTATGTGAACAAATTTTGTACTAAGGGAATTTTGTGACGCTTAGCAAATTCTTGGTCTAAAAAACAAGCAGATGCTCGTGAATCTAATAAGGCTAAGATTTTTAGTTTTTCAAAAGTAAAAGACAAAAAAACTATAAAACAATGGGCAAGTTGAGTAGAAAGAGAAGAATCTGGTTTTGATTTGTCCAGCCGCATAATTCCTATTGTGGTTAGGCATCCTCGTTTTTTTGAACAAACGCACCTCTATTCTTGATGCTGCGTCCATTTTGCTTCTTAGGAAAATTTTCAGCTCTATGGCCTTCTCCACCGCAATAAAAGCACAAACCTTTCTCCATACACTGCTTCTTTTCTTCTAAAGTAAGGAATTTGACACGTATCGCATTAATCTATATATTCTTTATCTCTGATTGTGAATTTAAGCTACTTGCCAATATAATTGCGCCATAATGACTTATATATTGTCTGGAGCATTAATCTTGGCGACGTTGAAATAGGCGGTTATTGCACTTTATAACTTGGCTAATGGCTTCGTTGAGCGTTCATGGATTATGAAGAGATAACAACAAATCGTTCACGTCGTCCCTTAGATCCTAATAGAATTGACTCATCAATGCTTCTTTATCCCAAATGATGTCGCATGCTAATTGCCTGAAATCCGATGCAGAGCGAGTCCCTTGTCATAGCAATCAATTTTTTGTTGTAGTCCACTAAACCTTATCATGCTTGCCAAATGCTTTTGCAAATGTCTCCAAAAAAGTCTCAAAGTTGTTCAAAATCGGTGATCTTTTTTCAAATAGACGAGCAAACCACAATAGAGCTTGTCCCGTAAGCAAAGTTTCAACCAATTCAACGCGTGATTCCTCCGTCGGATAACATTCAGGTTGTAGAGTTGTTATTAACTTGATTTGATTGACGAAACCTCAAAACTTGGAGCGTATGCCATCAAACTTGTCTGAAAGGCTAATTCAAGGCTCCTTTCGTTGTGGAAGTAATGGTTCTTGTTGAACCACAAGTAAAGCTGCTTCTTCTGGTGCAGAAGCTCGAGGTTGATGAAGCCCAGATTGTGCTATTCCAGATGCTCCATCATTATGAAGTCTTGCAAAAACTCCTTCCATCATCATAATTCTCTATGATAACATAGCAAGAGCATTCATAATGGTGTCCATCTTGGACTCCAAACTTTCACTCATATTAATGTCTTAACCTCCAACTATTCTAAAAAAAAGAAAGTAATTGTTTCTACAAGGAAGAAATATTGGTTTAGAAGAGGGTACTCCACAACCTCTAAAACGCCTTAAGACCTTCAAAAAGAGGGATAATCCACTCTCTCCAAGAAGAATAAGATTCCAATATTATAACAGAAAAGATATCAGTTTAGAGGAGAGTAATCCGCAACCTCTAAAACACTAGTGTACCTTCAAGAAGAGGGGTAATCCACACTCCAATAAGAAGGAACTAGCTCTAATATCTAAGATGAGAGCAGTCTCGACAAATTGTCATAGACACAAAATATAGACTTGAAGTCTAAACAAGAAGTTCAAGAAGAACTGGCAGGAACTGGATTAATCAAATGAGTACAAAAACAACACCAGAGAGGTGAGCTAGAGCTCCAAGAGATGTGTTGTCGAGACTGAAGAACTCTTCAGCCTCGACTTCAATATATACTCCTATCTAGGAAGCTTCTCAAGTAGCTTCCACCAACTAGGGAGCTTCTCAAGCAACTTCTACCAACTAGGAAGCTTTTCAAGCAGCTTCTACCAACTAGGGAGCTTCTCAAGCAACTTCTATTAACAAAGAAGCTTCTCAAGCAACTTCTACCAACTAGGAAGATATTAGAAGGCTCTAGAAGATTCTAGAGAGTTCTAAGAACCTTCTAGAATGTTCTAGAAGATTCTGATAAGTATGTCCTTGACAGTAGAAGACATGCAAATTGATATGGCATGTTTTAAACCTCTTACTGAACAAGAAAAGATTTGGCGTTGTCAAGGAAGATTATGTTTATATTGTAGAGAACCTAAAGACACTGCTCAACATTGTCTAAAGAAATGACACAATTACAAAATGAGGAGTGCGGCTGTCAAAAAAGATAACATGTCAAAAAAATAATTTATCCAGCTACAATAAGAACCGTTGTTGTGTTGTGGTTTGGCTACTATGTGAAAAAATTGTACATATATATTTAATATATAATTTACTACATAGCTAAATGAGAGCCATATCAGTGAAGTTTTATTAGTTATAAGATGTGATTAGGTTGCTAGTTTAAAAAAGATCTATTAAAAGGATTTTTATTGATATTTATATAATCTTATTTTTTCTTTTGATAGTAAATTTGATGTTGATTATATTGATAGTAACTTTTGTATATCTTAAGTCACCTTGGTTAGACATTGGTGACCCTTAAAATCTTAATTTATTTCTTTTATTTGATACTTAAAGCACAAAGTATATAAATCTTATAAGAAGAAGGGTTAGAAAAGGGTTTTTAATATAAAAAGGGTAGTTTGGCTATCCATGTGGATGGATAGAGGTGGATGATAGAAATCTCTATTCTAATTGGCCAAAAATCATGTCCAATGGGCTTTAAAGAGGCTGTCCGAGGATTTATTAGAAGTTAGAGTTTTTTTTTCAAAATGAATCAAATATCATAGGCTAGGATCATAAGGTTTAGGTTTTTGGATCTGGTTTAGGTACAAAATTTGTGTGATTCGCAATATTTATAAAGAAGTTATAGGCACTCAAAGTTAAGGTATCAATTTTGGACCTGCTATCACTCTTTTGGATATAACTTGCAAATATAGAGAGCAATCAAAGATCAGTGATTGGGATTGAAGAGAGCACTTTCTTGGCTATACTTGACATATATAGTTTGATGAAATTCAAGCTAGGGTGAAGGAGATATTGAGAGTTGAAGTTAATGCTTACAAACTTAAGGGCAGTAACTAACTTGCTTATATAGTGGTTATATTTTGATCTATATCTTAGGCGATTTGATAGATTTTTGGCTCAAAATTTTCAGGATTATATATGTTTATGTCACAAGACTATGTGCAAAAATTTTGTGGCATTAAAATTTTGGGTTTGTGAGATATAGGGAAAATAGTACTTGGATGTCTCTGAGATAGGATTTTAAGCACCTGCTAGGGATTTTTAGATATCGGGTGATTAGAAATAAATTTATGGTTGATTCTTTTTTAAAGTAAAACTTAAGAAAATCATCTATACTCTGAAGTAAATTTTATAAAAATTAAATAATTTAATCAAGAATTATTAGACTTTAAATATTAAAAAGAAATAATTCCTTGTGGGTGAATAAAGTTTTGAAGGATTTTTGTACAAATTTGAATCTTTTTTGTACAAACCTACTTGAATATAAGAGGGTTTATATACATAACTTTTTTTTTGTGAGATCATTGTATTATTTGTCCTTTTTATCAAGGATAAATCACTTGTTAGAGTGTTGCCAATAATTTTCAAATGAATTCTCCATAGCCAGGTACCAAGCGTATTTCCAAATAGAAAATCACGCCATACGACACCCTGTAGCTGGAACCTTGTACAATTCCTAGTGAAGGTCCTATTCACTCCTCAAAATCTTCTCTTTGTTTTATAATAGATATATATTTAAGACCAAAAAACTACAGAGCCTTTGCCTTATTAGATTCAGGAGCCTCAACATGCTTTTTAGATGAATAATTTGTTAAGAATCGTAAAATACCTTTAGTACAAAAAACTAAACCCGTATATCTAGAAGTCATAGATGGTTATCCATTGTCTTTTGGAGATATCACTCATAAAATCCATTCTATAAAAATAACAATAGATGGTCATAATAGCTACGTAATCTTTAATATAATTAAATCTCTGTCTAATCTAGTTATTTTAGATTTATCGTGGCTAAAAAAATATAATCCTTAAATAGATTGGAATTCTTGTAGACTTGAATTTTCTCAAAATATTATAAAATATTCTACCAACCAAGTAAAAAGCTATAAGTCTAGTATAATAAAATCCATACTTATAGATATAAAAGCTTTAATATATACAACAAAAGAAGGATCAAATTTTGCTATTTATGCCACATCCATTTCTGATGGTGGAAAGACTTTAAGTGGCATTCTAAGCTAATATCTGAATTATCAAGATATTTTTGAAAAAAAAAATACAAATATTCTTCCGGAGCATCATCTATATGATTATTCAATTGACCTCAAAGAGGAAGCTCAGCCTCCATTTGGACCAATCTACAACTTATCACAAAATGAGCTCGTTGAACTCAAGAAATACATTGATGAAAACTTAGCCAAGAATTTTATGTCATTCAAAATCTCCAACAGAAGCTCCTATCTTGTTTGTAAAGAAAAAAGATGGATCACTACGGATGTGCGTAGATTATCAAAGACTCAATAAGATTAACATCAAGAATAAATATCCTCTACCATTGATATCTAAACTTTTGAATCAATTAAATCAATCTAAGATCTATACAAAAATAGATCTACGAGGAGTATACAACCTAGTTCATATCAAAGAAAGAGATGAATGGAAGATTGCTTTTCGAACAAGGTATAGATATTTTGAATACAATGTTATACCTTTTGGATTCATGAATGTACCAGCTATTTTTCAACATCTCATGAATGGTGTTTTTTATGAGTTTTTAGATGATTTTATTATCTATTACCTAGATGACATTTTAATCTACTTTAAAGACTTAAAAGAATATGAATTATATGTTCGTCGTATATTACAAAAACTTAGAGATACCGGATTATATGTTAAGATGGAAAAGTATATATTTCACATTACTCAAGTTGATTTTTTAGGATACATCATTTCGAATGATGGTCTCATGATGGATCCTAAGAAAGTCTAGACAATCATAAATTGGAAGATTCTAAGAATAGTAAGGGACGTGCAATATTTTTTGAGATTTGCCAATTACTATCAAATCTTTATCAAGAATTTTTTTCAAGTTAGAGTTCCACTTACATGTCTAACTTATAAAGACAAACTCGAGTGGAGTAAGAAAGTAGAAGCATTGTTTGAAGCGTTGAAAATAACTTTTATTTTTGTACCAATCTTGCATTGCATCGACTTTTCCAAGGCATTTTTTATGGAAACAAATGCATCAGACTTTGTTTTGGATGCAATATTATTACAAATGGGAACATATGACAAATTCTATCTAGTAGCTTTCTATTCCAAGAAATTTTCAGCAGCAGAGATCAATTATAAAATCCATGATAAAGAACTCGTTGCAATTGTGGATTCTTTTTAAGAATGACGCCACTATTTAGAAGGCACTTCTAGTCTAGACATTGTATATACATATCACAAGAATCTCAAGTACTTCATGTCAACACGCATGTTAAATCATCGTCAAGCTCATTGGATAATGTCTTTGTTAAGATTCAAGTTCATCATTACTTATCGGCCAAAAAAATAATAAGGTTTGTCCGATACTCTTTTTAGACGATCTTATCTTGTACCAAAAGAAAGAAATGCAGCTTTTGATCAACAAAGAACAATCCTCCTGAAGCCGGAGCAATTTCATATTCGAGCAATAAAATCAACATTGACTGTTGATTTAATGTTTCTCAAGTAAATCCAGTTAAGTATGCCCTAAGATCCTCTTGTTCATGATATTAAGAATAATTCTTTTAAATCTCATGATACTTCAAAGTTCAAATTCAAGGACAACTTACTTTATTTTGGAGGACATTTATACATCCCAAAAGGTAAAGCACGACTACGTGCTCTTGAAGCTCATCACAACTTCCCCATAGTTGGACATTTCAAATATAATAAGACCTTAGAGCTAATTTCAAGAGATTTTTGGTGGCCTCAAATGTGAAAGGCTATTAAAGAGTTTGTGCAGACGTGTGATGTTTGTTCAAGATCAAAAACTCCTTATCATCGGCCTTAAGGATTTTTCCAACTATTACCCCTATTAAAATTAATCTTGGTCTTTTATTTCTATATTTCATCAAAGATCTTCTAAATTCAAGTTCATATGATTCTGTATTCGTGATTGTAGATTGCTTCACCAAGATGGCATATTTTGTACCATGTATAAAATCTATCACAGGTGAAGAAATAGCTAAATTCTTCTTTAACAATATCTATTGCTATCATGGATTACCAAGGGATATTATATCAGATAGAGGGACGCAATTTGTGTCAAGATTTTGGAGAACACTTTTTAAGATTTTAAAGATGGACATAAAGCTATCTTCAGCTTTCTATCCTCAAACTAATGGACAAATGAAGCATGTAAACCAAGTCTTGGAGCAATATTTGAGATGTACCATCAACTACCAACAAGATGATTAGACAACTCTCTTACCATTGGTAGAGTTTACTTATAATAATATGATATATTCTTCTACACAACAAACATCTTTCTTTGCCAATATAATTATCATCCATGACTTGATACTTTTGACTTTTCAAAAGTTGATAATCTAATAGCAGAGGATTTGGCAAATCATTTGTTAGAGCTACATGCAATAATGAAGGTGCAATTAAAAGAAGCTCAAGAACGACAAAAAATAAATGTAAATGCATTTCACAAGGAATAACTACAATTCAATATGAGAAACAAGGTATGATTACTTTGTCACAATATCAAGACTATTCATCCTTGTGATAAGTTGGACTATCGTATACTTGGATCTTTTTCTATTTTTGAACAAATCAATCCAATTGTATATCAATTATATCTATTGGAGTCTATGAAGATCCAACTTGTATTCCACATTGTCGTAATGAGAGTCTTAGCCTTAAGAAACACTAGGTCTTTTGTGCCTCTAGTTAATTTTGTGCCTCTAGTTAATTACCTTATGTTGTAAACATCTTTTAATTGTTGTTCCACAATTCCTTTTTGAACTAGAGTTATAGATTCTATCCTTCTTCTTTAATTTTGTCTTCTAACAACTCTAGATCCAACCACAAATTTCTTCATAAATCTTTAAACATAATTCCAATAGCAATCAATTTTTTATACAACTTAATAGATTCATATATCTACAAATCCCAATAAATTTTACTCAAAATGCTACTCTAATCACAAAGATATGCTCCCTCAAACTTCATTGATTTGGAGATAGACCCCTGTCACTTTGAAAGAGCATAACATTTTATTCATAAAATAAATGAGTATCAAACTTACTCTCATCTCTTCCTTAACTTACATAGATCATGTCTATTAATTTTTACACTCAAATTCATCTTCTTATTCCCTTTATATCTAAAAAAAATCTACACACATACTCACTGCTTATACAAACCCCAATCCTGCCTTCACTCTATTTCTCTTTTCATCCAAACCTAGTTACAATTTCACTCATAACTCTCTGCTCAAAGATCGTATTGACTTGAAATTTTGATACAAAGTAGTTAACTCTATAAAGAACAAAAATCCAATAAAATTTTCTTCTAGAATCCAAGTGGTTCCCAAGAGCCAAGGCCCGAAATTTAGTAATCCTCACTACCCTAGTCTTAAACACTTGCAACTTTGATAACTCATATCTCTCTTGATATTTAATCAAAAGATATGAGAATTATCTCTATATGTTCTTTATCTTGTCTTCTACAAACCTACCAAAACTTACACTTAAAATCTTCTCCAAGCTTCCTCTACATATAAAAACATACACTACCTATACAAAAAAATCCTATGCACCTCCAAAAATACTCTCTCTTTTCTCTCTCACGATCCTTCCTTGTCATCCTCGCCCGATCTCCCTTCTTTCCTTTGGTCAAAGAGACACCTCAGCCCATGTCTTTCCACCTCTTTAACCTTTTACCTTGGATTAATTTCAAGAAATCTCACTTTTTGAGATAAATTTCGATTCTACCTTCTTACTATCATTTTTCTACCAACTTCTCTTGTAATTTTAGTCCACAATATTTAAATTCAGATCTAAGAGAGAAGAGAATAAAGATAAAGTAGATCTAAGATAAAATAGAAAAAAATCTAACAAGTAGAAAGAAACAATTTAGATTAAATTAGAGATAAAAAAAAAAAAAAAGAACTACATCTTACACTACCAAGTCAAAGAAGCTTGTGTGGTTAAGTTCTTAGCTACTTTGGAACTGACGTGAGTTTGAATCCACTTGACTTCACTGTAGAAATCACTAGCTTCATGACTTGGTACTGCTAGTAGGAATTTCAGCAAGGAATTAGTAGTTTGGCCTACCTATCATCCCTGAGCTTGTGATAAATATTGTAACATCTAAGATAATGTGGTTATAACCACAACTCCTTCTTTTTTTCATCCTCTCCTCTTTTAATCTTAATTTTTTTTTATTTTAACACATTCTCTTATATCTTTCACATTATATTTTAATTTATAATATAACAACGTGTCTCTTCTTGAATCATACAAGATAGTGAACATACTAAAAAAAAAAACAAGTGCTACCTCCTTCTATAGACATGGACAATAATGAAGAATTTGAAGTGAAAAAAGTCTTAGATTCGAGACAGTGCTAAAATAGGTTAGAATATCTTATTTATTGGCATGGATATGATATTAGTAAACACATATAGGAACCAGCAAAGAATCTTACAAATGCAGCAAGGAAAGTAGAAGCTTTTCATCAACGACATCCATCAAAATCAAGATGAGGACCTTCCCTATGAAAGAAACACGATCTACACAAGATAATATTCTATTTTCTATCCTTATTTATAGCTTCTTTGTATTTGTGATATTAATGAGATGGAGAACCAATAACCACCAGATTCAACTCAAGAACCATTGTTTGTTGATTTACCGGATGAGATATTACGACTATCACAACCTTCAAGACAACGAAATAGAGATGAGGACCCTTAAAAGCAACATGTCCTTCCTCGGATTGATGGCAAAATACAACATGTTTAATATCACGACCTTGGAAGAGACTCTCAATGCTTAGTGATACTTTTAGAGGTAGGAATTACTCCTGATGGTGTTCCTAATGTTTTCTTTGAAAGAAGTTATGAAGGCCTCAACAATGATCAAATAATAGGGTTGTCCTCTCGCCCTAGTATGGGACATTATCGATGGCTGAAAGGACCTATCAACTACCTTCGAGGAGAATAAAGATTAGAATATATAGCAAGCACAATTTGATGTATTTTGGACTTCCTCAACATGTAATCACCGCTCCTCGTAGAACTCGTCCCTAGAAGGGGGGATAATGTTACAAATATAAGATTTATTCTAATAATTATCTCATTAATATAGATCAATAGAAGTAGATAAAATAAGTTAATTTGATAATATCTTAAAAAGAAGCTTCTTAAAAGCTTCATAGATGCGGAATCACCTTTATATATGTCTATAGGTGATTGATAGGTTAAAAACTTGATCAAAAAATTAACCACGTGTCGCACATATTGATAGCTTGTGGAACAAGCTAGCCATGTGTTATATATGTTGGTAGCTTGCAAAACAAGCCAAATACATGGCACACATGTGAAAAACTTATTTTAGAAGTTTGACACGTATCTTGCAAATTAGACACGTATAGGAGGTCCTATAGAATACCGCCACATAGCTCTTAGATAGATAGTATAAATAGAGACAAGAATGAAGCCTTCTTCACTCTTGTCAACTCTTTTCTTGCTTCTAGTCTAATTTCAAGAGTCTATAGTTTTCTTGTCTTGTGGCAATAGTCATTCTAGTTTCTTTTAATATAC
This sequence comes from Physcomitrellopsis africana, assembly GCA_036785485.1. Lineage (NCBI taxonomy): Eukaryota > Viridiplantae > Streptophyta > Bryopsida > Funariales > Funariaceae > Physcomitrellopsis > Physcomitrellopsis africana. Next base: position 147,867 of record JAWRVF010000566.1, read on the forward strand.
ATACTTTCTTATTTCTATTTTGTTATATTTCATAATAGAAGTTTCATATGTTTGTTTGCTTTCATCGAATTCTTATCCTTGAAAAGTTCCTATCTCTAGAAGTATCACCAAATACTAAGAATCTCTTCCAAGGTCGTGATATCAAACACATTGTATCTTGCCATCAATTCAAAGAAAAATATGTCGTTCTTAAAGATCTTCATCTCTATTCTGTTGTCTTAAAAGTTTTGACAATTATAATATCTCATCCAGTAATTCAACAAACAATATTTCTTGAGATAAATTTGTTAGTTGATTTTTCATTTCTTTAATACTAAAAAATCTAAAAAAATAAAAAATTAATTATACAAGATAGAATGAGATTTTTATTGAACTTGTTTTTCTTCATATCAAAGATTTTTTTATCTCTTTATTTTGATTCTGATGGATATCGTCGATGAAATACCTTGACTTTGGTTGATATATTTGCTAGGTTCTTAGATGGCTCCTACATACATTCACTAATATCATATCTATACTAATGTACAAGATATTTTAACCTATTTTGACACTATCTTAATCTAAGACCTCTTCTACTTCAAATTCTTTATTATTGTCTATTTCTGTAGAAAGCGGTGGCATTTGATTTCTTCCTTGTATATTTGTTATCTAATATGGTTCAAATAGAGATACTTAGAATATAAGATGGATCTTCATAGATTTTGGTAGGTTTAATTGATAAGCAACTAGATTGACTTGTTCACAAATTCAAAATGGTCCAAACCTATAATATTCTAGTTTATTATAAGGACAACGAGTCTTGATATTACAACGAAGTAACCATACTTTATTGCCTACATGGAATTGAGATTATTTTTTGTAAGAGACATCTACATTGATCTTTTGTCATTTTTGAGCTTCCTTTAATTGTGCCTTCATTGTTGTATATAGCTTTGATAATCGATTTGCCAAATCTTCTATTCCAAGATTATCAACTTTTGAAAAATCAAAAATATTAAGCTGTGGATGATAATCATAATTGATAAAAAAATTAAAATTATTAAATAAAAGAATAAATCAAATTATTATAAATAAACTTTATTAATGATAAAAAAATTATCCAATCATTTTAATAATAATTGATAGTACACTTCAAATATTATTCTAAAATTTTATTTATCCATTTTATTTGTCCATCAAATTTAGGATAAAAAGCTGAAGATAGTTTTATATCTACTTTCAATATTTTGAAAAGGATTTTCTAAAATCTTCATACAAATTGCATCTCTATATTTAATATAATATCATTTGATAATCCATAATAGCAATAAATGTCAAAAAAAAAAATTAGTTATTTTTTCACTTATGATAGATATTTTTTCATTTATGTACATGATACAAAATATGCCATTTTGGTGAAACGATCTATAATTATAAATATAAAATCATATGAATTTGAATTTGGAAGATCTATGATAAAATCCATAGAAACAAAAGACCAAGATTGTTTTGATATAGGTAATGGTTGGAGAAGTTGATAAGATCAATGATGAAAAGTTTTTGATCTTAAATAAACATCACACAATTATATAAATTCTTTAACAGTCTTTTATATTTGAAGCTACTAAAAATATCTTGATATTAATTCCAAAGTCTTATTATATCCAAAATATCTTATTGCAAGGAAGTTGTGACTAACTTTAAGAGCATATAGTTCTGTTTCACCTTTTAAAATATATAAGCATTTTTTAAAATAAAATAGATTGTCTTTGAATTCAAATTTTAAAGTATCATGAGATTTAAATGAATTATTTTTAATATCATAAACAAGAGGGTCCGAGGACATATTTAACTAAACTTACTTGAAAAAAATTGAATCAATAATCAATGTTGATTTTATTGCTTGAAGATGAAATTGCTCTACCTTCAAAAAGATTATTCTTTGTTAATCAAAAGCTACCTCTTTTTCTTTTGGTGCAAGATAAGAACGTCCCATTTATAATAATATTGCATCCAAAGTAAAATTTGATGTGTCTATTTTCATAAAAAATATCTTAGAAAAGTTGATACAATACAAGATTGGTATAAAAATAAAAGTTGTCTTCAAAGCTTCAAACAATACTTTTATTTTTTTACTCCACTTGAGTTTGTCTTTACAAGTTAAGTATATAAGTGGAGCTGCAACTTAAAAAAAATTCATGATGAAGATTTAATAATAATTGGCATATTTTAAAAAGTATTGCATATCTTTTATTATTTTTAAAATCTTTCAACACATGATTGTTTGGACTTTCTTCAGATCCATCATGAAACCATCATTTATAATGATGTATCCTAAAAAATCAACTTGAGTAGAGTGAAATACACACTTTTCTATCTTGATATACAATCTCATATCTCTAAGTTTTTATAGCACATGACAAATATGTAATTCATGATCTTTTACGTTTTTAGAGTAGATTAAAATATTATCTAGATAATAAAAAATAAAATTATCTAAAAATTCATAAAAAAAATTATGTTGAAAAGTAGTTGGTACATTTGTGAGTCTAAAAGGCATAACATTATATTCAAAGTGTCCATATCTTGTTTGAAATGTAATCTTCTATTCATCTTTTTTTTTATATAGATTAGGTTGTATGTTCTTCGTAGATTTATTTTTGTATAGATATTAACTTAATTTTGTTGATTAAAAAATTTAGATATCAAAAATAGAAGATATCTATTCTTGATAGTAAGCTTATTGAGTCTTTGATAATCTATACATATCTATGGTAATCCATCTTTTTTTTTTCACAAACAAAATAGAAGTTCTATTGAAAATTTTGAATAGCATATAAAATTCTTGATCAAATTCTCATCAATGTATTTTTTAAATTCAACCAACTCATTTTGTAATAAATTATAGATTGGTCCAAATAGAAGCTGAGTTCCCTCTTTGAAATCAATTGAGCAATCATATGTACAATGCTCCAAAAAAATATTTATATTCTTCTTTTTAAAAACATCTTAATAATCTTAATATTAGCTTAGAATGCCACTTCAAGTCTTTCTACTATCAGAAATGGATGTAGCATATATAGCAAAAAGTGATCTTTCTTTTGCTACATACATAAAAGCTTTTGCACTTGTAAGTATGGATTTTATTACATTAGACTCATAGCTTTTTATTTAATTAATAAGACTCTTAATAATGCTCTGAAAAAAATCAAGTCTATTAGAAATCTAATCTATTCAGAGATTATATTTTTTTAGCCATGATAAATCTAAAATGATTAGATTAAAAGAAGATTTAATTATATTAAAGATTATATAACTATTATAATCATCTATTGTTATATTTATAGGAAAGATTTCATAAATAACATCTCTAGAAGACAATAAATGACTATCTATGACTTCTATATATACGGATTTAAGTTTCTATAATAAAGATATTCTATAACTTTTAACAAAATTTTTATCTAAAAAACATGCTAAGGTTTTTGAATCTAATAAGGTATAGGCTTTATGATTTTTATATCCTAAACACACATCTATAATAAAACAAAGAAAGGATTTTGAAAAAATAAATAAAACCTTTACTAAGAGTTGTACAAGATTCCAACTACATGGTTCCTATTGTAGCTAGACAAACTCGTTTTTTAACATATTATCTTCTTTGACAGCTATACTCCTTATTTTATAGTTATATTATTTCTTTGAATAATATTGAGTAATATATTTAGATTCTTTATAATATAAGTACAATCCTTCTTGATAATGATGAATCTTTTCTTATTTAGTAAGATGTTTAAAATATACCATGTCAATTTATATGTCTTCTACTTCTCAATGTACATATTGAAAAGATGTTGGTTTCACTCAAGAAATATAAAATAATACATTAAAAAAAAAAAAAAAAAAAAAAAAAAAAAAAATCTATGAATAATATCAATTTAGAAGTGTATAATTCACAACTTCTAATATGCTTATGTCTTATCAAGAGAAAGGGATAATCCACTTTTAATCAAAAAAAGACAAATCTTTGATATTATATGTGTACTCTTGTTAATTTGTCAAAGACACGAACTGAAAGAAGATGCATAAATTAATAAAAATTTGTATAAAGAGAAAGCAACAAAATAAAAATAAGAAAGTATATGTATTCAAGAAGAAACTAAAATGGCTATTGCCAAAGATTAGAAAATATAAAGATTCTTGAACTAGACTAAAAGCAAGAAAAGAATTGACAAGAATGAAGAAAACTTCACTTTTGTCTCTATAAGACCTCCATTACATGTCCAATTTGCAAAACACATGTCAAACTTACGAGACAAGTTTCTTATATGCGTGCCATGTAATTAGCTTGTTCTATAAGCTATCAATATGTGCGACATGTGGTTAACTTATTGGCTAAGTTTTTAACCTATTAATCACCTATAGACATATATAAAGGTGAAATTATATTTATGAAGCTTTTAAGAAGCTTCTCTATAAGATATTATCAAATAATTTATTTTTATCTACTTCTATCTATCTATGTTATCTAAATAAATATTATAATAGATCTTATATCCATGACAACAAGTTATAAAGAATCAAAGGATTTACAAAATCTATTCCAATTAATAAAAATATATAGTCTTTAAAAGATTAAATATTAGAAATTATAAATCTTTAACTACATCTTTGGATTCTAAGAATAAATTATTAAAAGATATGAATTTATATATTTTTAAAGAGGTTAAAACAATGAATAGCATTCTATACCAAAATATAATTGATAGTTTAGTCTATGCAATAATAGGCAGTCAAGCCAATATTCCATATTTAATAGAAATTATTAGCTAATACATGGCAAACTCTATTCCACAACATTGGATAGCTGTGAAATAAATTTTGCAGTATTTATAAAGTACATTAGATCATGTGCTACAATATGGTGGAAGTCCTTCAAATCTATAAGTGATTGGCTATTGTGATGCGAATTATTTATATAATATTGATTTATGATGTTTGACAATTGATTATATATTTTTGTTGGTTGGTGGTGCAATTAGTTAGAAGTACAAGAAGCAACCTATAGTTCTATTATCTACTACCAAAATAAGATATATGAGAGCTATTCATTAGTTAGTGGATTTACATTAGAAAGTACATACAATTAAACAATGGACTAATAATATAAGAACTCAAATCCAAATCTCATTTGACATAGTTTAGTTTTCTTGTGTTTTTATTGATTAGGTGGTAAGCACCTTATATTTAAATATTCCTACTTCTATCTTTGAACAATACAATTCTTTATTGATTTATCACATAAAGTTCTATTATCTTTAAAGACTAGCAAAGCAATTATAAAATGCCACAAAATATATATATATATATATATATATATATATATTTAAAAATTAAATGAATATTGAATAAAAATATAAATACTATATAAATAATAAATTATAGAATTTAATTTATGTATTTTACAATCTTTATAAGTAATAGCAATATATGGATAATTTTTACTAAAATAAATGAAGAGACTTAGTTTTTATGCTACAAGCAAGGTTTATTGCTAAAAGATATTTAAAAGTAGTACATACAAGTTTTAATAAGATTTTTTTGTTTATTTCTAAATATAATATTGTAAAGACTATTATAATAATTAAAATAATAATAGATTTAGATATATATAAAAAAAAATCTTTTTAAATAAAAAATTAAATAATAGTTATATTATTTATGTAAATGGATTTATATACAAATAAAAAGAAATTATGTACCAATTGAAGAAAAAATTGTATAGCCTCAAGCAATCACCAAAATTCATGGTATCAATGCATTATTATATTTTTTATAAAATAATGAATATATAAAGAATAAAATAGTATTTTTCTTATATATAATAATTTATTATAATTTATTATAATTTATTATAATTGTATTTTGATGATTTATTTATACTAAAAATAAATAAAAAATTACTAAATTTTAATATATTATAAGATAAATGATATTACAAAGTTACATTATTGTCTTATGATTGAACTTGTAAACGATTTGTATAAATTCACTACGACAATTATTTGATGCAAACATGTTAAAAAAATATGCAAAATTTTTGACAAAAACAATTATAAACTTATTAATAATATTTTTTAAAAAATTAAAATTAATAATATTTTTAAAAAAACTAAAATTAATAATTTTTTTTTTAAATGAAGATTTTTTAATGGTAAAATATTAAATAGAAAGTATTTTATTTGAAAAAAAGATAGGATCTTATATATACAATGGTAGAGATAAAAATTAAGCTTATATTTTTAGTAAGTATTTTAAGTTGGTAAATATTAAAAAACTTAATTTATATACTAAATAATAGTAAATAATAATAATAATAATAATAATAAATTAAAAATATATTTAAAAAATTATCAAATTTAAAATTATTTCTTAGAAAAAATAATATTAAAATAAAAATATTTTTTTATGCAAATCCAATTGATAAGAAAAACAAGTGACTATCTATTGCAAGTTCTTAATATCTTATCACCATAGGATTTACATTACAAAATTAAATTAATTAATCTATAATTATATATTATATAATAGATATAAAATATATAGCTATAAGTCAATATAAAATAAAAATAGTTTGTTTAAACTAATTTTTAAACTTAGATGAATTTGTATAATTGAAAGAAATATCAATCATATTTGACAGCTATAGATACATTATATTTTTAAAATATATTATGCATTATTTTTAAATAAAAAATATTAATATATAATATCATTTTATTTTTAAGAAGATAAAAAATCAAAGTCATTTGTATGTTTATGTATATATATATATATATATATATATATAACAAAAACAAAAATTCATGGTAATTGATGTATTTATAAAAAAATCATAATAAATAAATATTACAGATTCAAAAATGTATTAGATTTAAGGTTCTTTAATTTCTTTATATTTAGTACTAATTATTTCAATTTTTTTAACTTATATATATTTTTTTTTATTGATTATTTTTATCTTTTTCAATAGCACATGAATATTTAGAATTATTGATATTATGTATACAAACATTTTATTAGTCCACATAGTAATTTTTTAAAATCTAAAAAAAATAAATATATATATATATATATATAAGATATTGATAATGCCACCATAGTTTTTGCTATTGCCACTACAACTTTCCACCCATTTGACATATTTTTTAGTTTTTTTTAATTCCAATCAAAAAAAATTATTCAATCAAATAGTTTGAAAGATATTGGACAAAGAAAATTTGATTGATTTGACAAGTATTAAACAAAGGTGACATGTGGTGGACGGGGGATTGTGGTCGTAGTAATAAAAACTATAGTGGCATTAGCAATATCTTTTATATATATACATTTATAAAATTTGATGAATATTATTTTCTAAATAATCTGATTTTTTTATAACTAATTAATTTAAATTTATTTTGAAAACTAAACAATCTTTTTATATATTCATTAAAAATATATAATTTATATTATTTAAAAGATAAATTTTATATTATATATTTTGTATAAATAAAAAATTAAAATAAATAGTATAATTTATATTATATTATTTAGAAGATAAAATTTGAATTTAAATTTAATAAAAATAAATCATAAATTTTTTGATAACAAATTTTTTTTTTTTTTTAAAAAGTAAAAATCTAAATTATATTTAAAAATATGATTTTCTTCATTTTTCTTATTTAGTTGTACAATTTTAAAATTTAAATTACATTTTAAATTTTTTAAAGTTTTATGTAGAATTATTTTTAAAAATAATTATTATAAATTATAAATTTAAATTAATAAATAAGATAGAAAAATTATACAATTATAGTAAATTGAATAATTTTGGTTTATTTTCATATAAAAAAATATACTTTGTGTTGATTTTACAGATGACAACTTATGCAAACAACAAGCATTGAATAAGATGATCCAATAAACTTGGGCAACATAAGAATTGATTTTAATAATTTAAATGTAATTTTTTTTTTTAATCATTGATTTGTTTTACTGAAGATTTTATTAAGTGATAAATTGGCATTTGACTTTATTATCTAGACAAAATGAAATAAACATATTGAATACATATTTAATTATAAAATATTTACCTATATTTTTTATTTTTGTTTAAAGTAATTTTATCAAATTGCATTGTGATATATGTGGTGAGGCCTGGTATATTCATAGAATTTGGATTATTAATTTCATGTTGTTAGATAATTAAAACATCAGGTTAACCTTCAACTTCTTAAGTAGAATTTTCATCTGTATATATTGAAGGACTAGCTTTCTATTTTTTATATTACAAACTAAAATAAAATAAAATAAAAAATGTTACAGTACATGAGTTGAGTTGCATCAATGGCAACATATCCTTGATTATCTCTATTTAATGTTTTGTAATTAAGATGGATCCAAATAACAAAAATAAATAAATAAAAAGTAGAAGAAGAAGAAGTAGTAGACAAACGATGTATAGCAAGATTTTGTTTTGTTTTGTTTATTTTGTGTTTATTCTTTTTCCAATTTTCTTCTAACTAAAAATTTATTCATCAACAAATAAAATTAGTTTAAACTCAATTTATTAACTTGCAAATTCACGTCAAATTCACAAAGATTCCCTTTATCTCCAAGTTAAAAACAAACGACTAAAGTGTTTACCATTGTGCCCACTAAACGAACTCACAAAAATCGGATACTCAGCGAGTAAACTTTCCATCGAAGCATGCACCACATCTTCATCAAAAAAGCGAAGCTCCAGCCACACTTCAGCACTAAATCAGCAAACAAAATTTCCAAAAACACCCATTCGCATACTCTCAAACACCCTTCCGTTTTGTAAAGAAAAGTATCAAGTGGTGAAATTGTTACAACCTTTGAATAATTCGAACACAAATGGGTGAGTTCATCCAAAGCCATTCTTCAATCACAATCATCCTCTGCAGATCCAAGCAACACTCAAATCTAACCAACCAACTTAAATCAGTCTCCGGTGTCGGTATGCTACGAAGTCTACGACCTCGGCGATGTGCTGGACACCAGCACCGACAGCTCCAAAGAAAGCAAGCGATGGAGGATCACACCGTCTTTTGTCACAACCATGACGCTGATCCGCAGGTCCCTTCATAGACACCAGCTGCCTGACCCTTCTCCCCTCACTCGCCGACGTGACGGTGTCACGAGTTCCACGATCACAATGTTGCAGTTGCAAGCTTGGTGGATGTGGCTTGTGGCAATGAGCCCGTACATGGTGATCGATGTTGTTGCTGCAGCGGCGACTCCCTTCCACCAGACCCTGCGTTGATGGATTCGTATTCACTGGTCCATCTAGATATAGTTTCGCCGCCGACTCCATCGAACGATTTCAGAGATGGTCTAAGTATCTCACACGCTAGGGTTTCGTCACGGTTTCTTCAGGTCCACTTTCCAATTTGCAGTCTCGGCACTGCATGATTCCGCGAGCTAGTCCATCACCGGGGCGTCGCTGCAGGAGCGAGCACATCGAACTGATCAGCAATCAAACGATTCCGAAGCGGACTTCGAAAGCAAGTGTGAACAAATCTGCATGGAGACACGCTAAACGGACACCATCACTCCGACATGGATCGACGTTGTTTAGCCCCCTGCCAGAATTTCAAAAAAGGTTCAGTGGGCGTGTCTTCCGATGCGGCAACACAAATTCAAACCCCTTTCTTTAGCAAACAATATTTGCGTGGTAAGGAAATCCTCCTTTACTTGTGTGGAACCTTCGGCAGTGAAGCATTATTAGTATGATGTGAGAAATCGTGTGGTTTTGTTGGATAAAATAGAATGCGAGGGGGGAAGTTCCCACCCCTATGACTGTGGCTTTTTGCCACTCGGATTGAATGACGGTGGAACTGGGCACGGCTTTATTAAGAATGTCTGCCACGTGTCACAGGAACATCCAAATAATATTGGAGGTTGGTTGTTGATGTATGAATGTTTCTGTTCGTCTCTAATTGGTGTAGATAATCGTGAGTTTATGTGACTGTATTATTGGAGTGGATGTGGATTTGTTGCAGGTTTTCAATTATAGATTTGGCCTTTTTGAACGAGTTGGTATGCTAATTCAAAACTATTAATCAGTCGTGTGAAAAGCGGGGGGGGAGAATGATTTTTTAGTATTATTTATTTATTTTCACTAAGCTTTTAGATGGAAAAAAGTTGTGTCTATTTTTATGTGCACATGTGTGTATAAATCTATAGGTTATTGAATTTCAACCTTGAAGAGAAAATTGATTTCGTCTACTTACTATAAAAACTGCCATACTCCCACTTGCATCGTTTAAAAAGTTTTCATTTTTCATTTTTTTACTTAAATTTTTGAACATTGAATCGTGCAAATAAGATGACTTACCCTGATTTTTCATAAATTTTTGCATATAAATACACTCATATATTGATTTAAGAACTGTATCATCTATTTTATTCCAATTAAATTTTTTAACTAATAGAGATAATTTTAAGTCACTAAACTGAAAATGCTTTTAACAATAATTCATCATACAAAGCTTATGTTACTGTCTTTGAACCTGTAAAAGCTTTCTTTTTTATATTATAATATTGGAAAATGTTTAGCAAGGGAATAATATACCGATAATTTGTGTAAGCAATTACGCACATATACTTTTATATATTTTAAACATGGTTATATATATATATATATATATATATATATCATTTGTTTTTCAGAAAAATAAATTATTGTGAATATTATTATTATTATTATATATTTATGAACACAATTAAGGGATGGTAGAGTAGCAACCGTATCTGTTGTCATTATACCTCATGTTTCTCCATAATCTTATGATCAAAGTATTTTGAAGTCAAGCTTTAATTTCAATCCCACCTCCCACAAAGTGAAGGTTAAGTTATTTCCAATTAGTAAATAAAAATATCGGAAATAATGTTAAGTCTATTGCAAGGCATGAATCTCATATGAAACGTCGTAAATTTAGGGTTTAAACAACACGATCTGACTTTACATACGCGTATAATAATATGTACCCAAAACAATGATAATAATAATAATAATAATAATTTCAAATACATACAGGTTAATATTCTATAGACCATACAGGGATGTAATCAGGCCACTGGGAACGCGAAGAGAAGGAGCCAATGAGGGGGGCAAGAAAGGGCTGACTGTAGCACGCCAGCAAGGACAGCCTCACACAGGAAGGAATCGGCTCCATGTATAAAATTAATCCGAAGCGGACTTAATGTTTGCCTCGTCTGGGGGCCACGTCAGATGTCCTCCACGTCAGCGCGGTTGCGGGGGGCGGCTAATGGGAGTCCGACACCCGGAGGGGCGGGCTTCGCGGGAGTTCGTGGAGGGGCGTGCCACGCCATCTGATCCCCTGCTCCATGACCCTTCACTTGTTCCTTGACGTCGTCGAAAGGGTACTTCCGTTTCTTCATCCGTCGCTTTTTTTCGTTCGTTCTCATTTCATAGTTGGTTGGTTAGTTTGATAGTTAGTTGTGTCGTTTGATGAGTGAGTTACCATTTCGAATTTTTCTTTCGGTCATAATAAATCTTGTATGTAAATCATGACATATTATATGTGCAAGAACACGATTTTGTAAATAAATACTTAAAATAAATGAATAAATTGTACTGTATGAATGTGTGTTGAATTGGATTATATATGTGCTGTTTATATATTTATTTATATATTATTTATTTGGTTGTTTTCTTAAATCTTATTTACTTATTAAGGTTATGGAGTAGTTCTTTAGAAATCAAAGCTTGATGACACCTTGCACTTTTGTATATGACTTTATTTTTATGTTTTTTCGTTTTTTGTTTTTAATAACAAATCTTAGTCTGTGCTTAAACAACGTTGCTTGTGAATAAAGCATAGTGTTTATTTCTTTTATATATTTGAAATTTCATTTATTTATAGAAACGTTAAAATTAATGAAATGAAATGAACCAAACAATAGTGACATAAAGATGTATGATTCAAAATACTTGTGCTTCCACCTGTTGTATGATCTTAAAGGCCTTGACATATTAAATCCTTAATCTTTTTGTTTACAATAAATGATGGCTGGTGTTACTTTCAATTTGTGAATTATTATCATCTTTTCTCAAAAAACACATGTTAAAAAAAATTACATTAGTCAATTCTATAGTTGTGTGTGTTTTTTATTTTTACTTTTATTTTTCCAAAATTTTATATATTGATTGAGTGATTATGTATGTATATGTATATATATGTTTTTTAAATTACTTTATATGATTGTCAAACTTTAAGTTCAGTTGTTAACTTCATCATTCAAATTCAAAATTATTTATTGATATGTCCAAATAGTGCTGTCCAAGTATACATTAATATTTTATTGATTTAGAAGTTACCATTTTAAATGCATATTTCAAATAAAATACATCTCAATTGCTGCAACTTAACCAAACCGTTAATAATAGAGAGTTGTTGAATTATTCCTCCAGAGACTAGGAATGGCTTTAAGAATCTATATATTATTCTAGACTTGGTTGGAAGGAACACAAATGAGTAGATGAGTTTTCGACATATTTTTTTATTTTTTTTGAAAAGAAATAAATACTTATATATATATATATATATATATATATATATAAATTACAGATTTTAATATTTTTCAAAAAGAATTTACTCTTTTAGAAACTTTTAAAGATGTTTCAGGAAAATGTTTTGGAGATTTGTATTGGAAATACAATGTAGGGTCTTGTCAAAGAGTTTTACTTGAAATACTTCTCCTACTAGCTTGTACAACAAGTTACCAAAAATTAAATTACAAGATCATGATTTTATAAATAATCAAATTAAATATAAAACTAATTTTTGTTTTATAAATTTTTTCAAATTTTAAGACTTATTTAATATTTATATTGCAAATCTATTACAAACGAATATCTTCTTTTTCTTTTTCTTTTTCTTTTTTAATACACTTATATAGGTATTTTTTACTTTTATTTTTTTATTTAAAAAATAATGTTATCTATTAATACATAATTTAACAAAATAACTTGTAAATAACATCAAAATAAAATTATAGAAATATTTTAAAACTTTATTTAGGATAAGAGATTAATCAATCAATTTTTATCTTAAAGTTTATTGATTTTATAGTCATATTTAACTTGTATTTGTACATGTATGTCACCAAAAATCAATCTTTGTTTTAAATAAAAGTTCTAGAATAAAAATATAGATAAGGTTAGTTTTGTATCATCAAAAATCTAACAAAAATTAACCTTAAGAAGTAAGTCTTAATATTGATTTCATATAATGTGTATCTCAGGTCATAACTGGTTATTTCTTTGTTCATTTCAATTAGTGGTCTAATAGATGTATCATTACAGAATTTAGGTCAGAAAATGTGTGATAGATTGCTGCAAATTTACATTAGTTTTTGCCAATATAGTATATACAAACTATCAATTTGTAACATGGTCTTAACAGTGCACTCAAACAATCACATGTGATCTAATATTAGAATGCCAGTGTACAAAGGATTTTATTTAAAATAATTTCACCTAATTTTATCTAGTTTATGTTTTAAATTTATAATTTTGGATTATAATATTTCTCAGAAGAAAAGATCGTTAATCGTATCTGAAATTACGTTATAGATTCAATGAAGATCGTTTCTCTTAATCATCTAAAAAATAAATTAACTCTGAGACTTAGAGTCTTAAAAAAGGAAATACATTTTGAATTAGTAAGAATAATGTTTTTTTTTGGTATTTATCTAAAATTTTATAAACTATAGATATAAAATTTCAGTTATTAATATTTTCAACAATTTCTCTGATATTTTCTGATGAATCCAAAAGTCCTGTGATTTCTAACAAACACTTCCATAAATATAAAATTTTAATGTATTGATCATCATGTATATATATATATATATATATATATGAAAGGTATTAAAATTTATGAAATAAAGTTAAAGATTTTTAGAGTATAAATCAACAGTTGATTTCGTTGGTTTTTTTAAGACTCCTCAAATTCATATGACTGTAAAAAAATTGTATTGTAAATAGCTTATATTAAACTTTGGTTTTATTTTTGACCCATTAAATTCATCAAAATGATTCCTTACAGGGAAAGACGTAATGGTTTAAATACACTGTACCTCATGTGTAATTCAAACATTGTTGAAAGCAAAATTCTTCACAAACGCAGCATCATTTATATTTATCCACACTATTCTGTGACCATAACATATCCACACACATATACCCAGTAAATTAGCATTAATATATTGGCCGCTTTTAAAAGGCTGTCTCACAGTCGGTAAGAGTCTCCAAACGACAATACCGCCGTTTTCTAAAGCAAAAATCGGTGCTTCAGTATCACAACATCAGTCATCGACAACACACACACACCACGAGATTATTGCAACACATCCGTCGTCGAAATCCAACAACTCGAAGCACACTGGGGATCATGCATGCATGTGCTGTTGGGATCTAGAACTCTCGGTGTCTAAACGGCCAGCATCGCAGTGGCCGGAGCTTAACTTCGGCGATGGAAACAGTGGGGTGGGTTGGGGTGGATATCATTATAGGGGAGACTGAGTGTGCATCGAAACCGGAAGGAAGATCTAGATGAGTTTGTAAGTGGGTGAATGTTTGAGAGTGTGTGTATGTGTGTGTGTGTGTGTGTGAAGGGAGGTGCGAGAGAGGGGGATCGCGTGGACGGGGGGGTACGTGAGCTGAGCGACGGACGGCTGGTGCGATGATCGGAATTGAATGCGATGCTACCTCGCGCACGTCTGCATCAGGTAACGACTTTCCAGATGGCCAGCCACCTTTTAATAGAGCCTGCCCCGGAACCTACGCAGCGTAATCCTCCAGTCTCCTCCCCGACTAACCACGCGTCGTGGCTGTCTCTCCCTCTGCCTTCCCCACCACCTCCCCACCTCCATGCTCCTGATTGATCAGTCTCGCCGTTCCCCTTCCCTTCCCTTCCCTGCCTCCCTCGCTCGTCCTCGCACGCTGAAGCTTTTTCATCATTCTGGTGATGCTGTAGATGGTGAAGCAGGCCACCGCCTGATCGTCATTGCGGTGCTGCTGCTACGTTGAGTTGTCTGTGCTGGTGATGCAGTGCTGCTGATTTAGCCTGCATTTCGATCGGTTACTCACGGACTACTTACCGTCGGGTTTGTCTGAATAGGTGGTTTTAGGATGGTTTGAGAGGCGAGGAATAGTGACCCAGTGTTTGTTATTTGTTGGAGCTCAGTGGCATTGTGGTCCTTTCTGTTGCTTTCAACCTGAACTGTTTTGTTTTGGCTAAAGTAGATCAGCCGCCTACAGGATTTTGCTTGTTTTTGTTGAAATTCTTGGCGCGCGACCGTAGTCACCGTTAATGTGTTTTTGAATTGGGTGTTGATTTGATTTACTCGTGCACAAACATACGAGCCAGCGGCGGTGACCCGGCAGTGGGGTTTTGTTACTGCTGGTTTTCGCCGATTTATGGTCGTGTTTACCCTCCTCTCTAGCATCCGAATTCGAGTTGGTAGCGTGCACAATTTGACATCTGTGTAACTATAGCTTTTTAGAGTTCGTGTTTGCAAGCCCTGATCTGATCAGTGATGATGCGCCTGCGTAAGTGAGAATCGGTAGAGCGTCGTTCTACAATGGATGGCTGAGGTGTTGTCATTTACTGCGTCGATTTTGGTGTCTTACTTTCAGGCGGAGGTAACCAGCCTGGCACAGATTGACCAAATCGAACTTGCCCCTACCATTTTTGCTGCATATCTCATGATTATTCTAGTACCGGCAATGTATCTGGGATTAAAACCCGGACGAGTTTGGATAGAAATGATCAAATATTTCTCGACAACTGGATATTTATGAGTGCTTCATATCAGGAAATTCAGACTTGCTTTAGTATTTCGAGCCGAAGAGGGTTTGACAATTCGGTGCTGTTGTAGCTGCTTGGGTACAAGGTATTTCTGCTATGTATTATATTTTTCAAGCATTCTCACTGCAAGGGTCGCTCATGTCTGATTGATTGAATTACTGCAACTCCAAGTTTCTTTGAATCTTAACTCGAATGTAAGCTTATGACGAGGGACAACAAAGTTCACATAGTTTTGAGATGTTGATTCTGTAGGGAGCATAGAAAACGAACTACCTTCCGCGTTTAATTGTGCGAAGCGCCGCTGCTAATTCTTACAAAAATTTCCAGTGAGATGGCTCGGAGGTTGTTTCGAAAAGTGTTTTAGAGCAGGACTCTTTGTCGTAACTGCCGTAAACTTCTAAGATTTCTTACTTGCTGCCACTTTGTAAAACGTCGCTTTCTTCTGAAATAAATTTCTACCACAGGTTTTAACAGCCTTTAAAAATAAATAAGCACTCCCCTATTACTGAAGCACCCGTTGAGAAGAAATAAAGCGCAATGACCGATCTGATTTCGACCTTGGAGCCACCAGGGTCATCACTAGAGGAGATGTGCCCTGTTGCTGTGTCGAGCTCCGTGGCTTCTTCCTGCGAAAGGATGATATGGGAGGGGTGGACTGCACAACCATCCCTTGTCGAAGAAAGCTCCACCAGCAAGTTACTTCCAGAGCTACTCCCAGGGCTCGCGACATCATCCAACTCTGCACTCACCCTTCAGCAACCTGATGCGCTCTCCAGCATACTTTCAGTCTTCCACCCTTTTTCTCATCACAGCTCGGCCGGTTTAGAACTCGCTCGCAATCCTGACAGGAGCGAGAAATCCTCAAATCCTCTGCGGGAAAGCTGCTCGGAGGCTGGCATCCGAACCTCATCTTTCGAAGGCTTGTACTCTGGTCAGCACTCCATCAAAAAGATTCATTTGGGGGGCATACCCTACCATTTGCCCGAAGATCAGCGTGAGTGCGCTATGAGTCCTCCGGACGATGAATGCCTCCTACTGTCTGCTAAATCCTCTGGATCCCGTCACTGGTGGCATTCCATGGGCCCCGAGTCTCCTTCCTCTCCTCTTGCATTCCATAATATTGGAATTCAACACTCTATCTTCGAGAAGTGTGAGCCTAGGGGCCAGTCGCACTCATCATGGCCAGCAGCCAGCGGCACGTCGCCACCAGTTCAATACTTTCATGCCCATTCTGCAGAAGATGAAGTTGCCAAGGTCGTCAAGCAAAGTGACTCGCAGGTAACCAACACTCTGGCGACCTATCAACCCCACAACGACCATAGTCTCGTGCTAAATTCAGGCCGCATTGCAAGCACAACCAGCCACTCAGAAGATCCTTGCGGCCCTAAACCTGGACGCAGACTAACTGCCTCATACGACACCGAGATGGTTCTGAGCCCAAGTGAGAGTTTCTTGACAACGCCCAATGTGTTATCAACGTTGGAGATCAAAATATCCGGTGCAAGCACCATATCTGAACAGTATATGAACTTCGTCAGAGAACCGCAGGAGCAAAGGCTGCCCTCTATCTCCGATCTGTCCCCTATTCCTATCTGTCCCCTATTTAACCCTGGGACCTTTAGAACAGACTCCCACGGAACTGGAATAAGAAAGAAACGCATCTTTCTCAGTGATGTGGAATCCGACTTCCTGCCTCAGAAGCGATCCAGGCACACGATCCGCAGCGAGTCTCACATGGATCACTTCGACGCAGTGTGGGGGAATACCGGTCTGCGGGTATCTAGTCCCCCTAGAAATTCAGCATCCCAGACGATGGAGATTTACGCAATTGTACCCGCACTGAACACGAACGGCAAGCCGCGAGCACGACGTGGTTCGGCGACTGATCCGCAGAGTGTATACGCCAGGGTAAGCACCAGATCTCGAATCTACTCTTGGAATCTCTCTCAACCTGCTAGCATGAATGTGTAGATTCTGGGACAGTCTTACAGGCAAACGAGAACACAGAATCCTGATTCCTGCACAGCAATGTTTTCACACAACATCTACACTAGAACTTCCAGGTGGTGACGAATCTTACGATTGGCGCTTACATAGAATTTTGCCTATGACCATGCATGGACGAATGTTGTGTGGTTGCAGAGCCGGAGGGAGAAAATCGCCGAGCGCTTGAGAAAATTGCAGCACCTGATTCCAAACGGCGCGAAGGTAAATGTATGCAGAATGACAACTAACTTGATGTTTGTTCCTCTTCGAAATCCACGCCCAGGGTCCCTCAATTCTCTCACCGTCACCGGAAACGAACGCAAACTCGCCATCAGCAACAGCCTTCTAACCCTGTCTGTTGTTTCCCCGGTTTCCAACAGGTGGACATCGCAACCATGCTTGACGAAGCCGTTCACTACGTTCAGTTTCTGAAGCGACAAGTAATGGTGCGACCATTTCCTCTGATTAAAAAAGAAAAAAGAAAACACTCTAACGACGTCCAGTTCCGCATCTCCTTAAGCAATCTGACGCCGATGGTGACCCTGACTTCGAGATTTGTGTTGCCAATGCAGCTCCTGAAATCCGACGAGCATTGGATGTACGCCACGCCGACCTCGTACCGGAGTAAATTCGACGACTGCAGTCTAGTTCCCAGCGCGAGCAGCTGATCCTGCAGGAAAGCCGGCATGTGGGTACCGATACACAGCATTGGTAAATGCGCGGCACCGCCGAAATCTACCATATGTCGGTACTACCGACACATGGTAGATTATCGATCTCCGCCGCTGCCCGGTGTTGATGATTTCAGCTCGCCGCCGTGTCGGTGAAAGTTTTGTGAGGTCGGTGATGTAGGCTGAAGCCATCAAAACTGCAATTGAGCATCACGCTTTGTACAATTATTTATTTATTTATTTTAGTTTGTGGAAATCGATATTGAGTTATTCCGCTCGCTTATCATAGTATGGTGGACAATACATGTGAGTGCTCTTTTTTATTTTATTCGTTTTTTTGTTTGTGTAGTGTTTGTGTTTTAAGGTTGATTGGTTCATGGATGTGTAGTTGGTGCAAAATGTTATGGATCTTGGGTGATGTTGGCATATTTAATATTCTCAACTTTGCATTTGATATACATTCTATAATAAATAAATAAATAAATAAATAAAATAAATAAATAAATATATAAATCATAAACTATGGTTTATTCTTAAAATATGTAAAATGATTGTTATATAGTAGTAAATTTATGTGATTATCTTGGAAGAATAATTCATATTTTAAATTATAGATATCATTTATTGTGACATTGCTGCAATACACTATTTTTAATTTTTAATTATTTACGTTCTGAAAATACTACAAAATATTAGGTTGTGTACCAAATTTGAAAAATGGAAGTTCTACTACCTGTAAATAAAATTCATTGATTACATTATCTTGAAAACAGGTTTATTGAAGGATCTAAAGTAAATATGGATTGTTATGGTTTAATTAATTTAAATTTTTTTAAAAAAAAATTCAGGTTAATTTGTTTTAATCAATAAATTTTATGATTTACATCCAAATACATTCAACTTCAATCAGACAAGTTTACTTACAGAACAAAGCAATCTGCTTGGAATACGCCTGCTGTTTTGCTTTAGTTGCGAGTGTGAGACTCTACAGGGTGATTGAGAACAGAACAGTGCCTAAAGGGTGCATTCTGCTATGTTGGTTTGCAGATGATGAAAAACCGAAGTTTGCACTACTGACGCTGTCGATGACATTGAGGGTGTGCCTTGGAGGTGCGTCCGTGACATTTATGTTTGTGGATGCAGTTGCGTGGAACACAATGGTTGTTTCGCATGCCCAATGCTGGTGAATGGGTGTCGTCAAAGAAAGTTGATTTTAGTAGTATTCTCGTGGAATGAAAACTTCAGGAACAATGCTGTTGTGCAGTCTGGCTATGAACTTGTGGAGGAAGTGTCGAGATGAATTCCGTAACCAGATGCACAGTTAGTCACATGCGAGGACTTCTGTTGGGGCGGATGCAGTGGCTACTGGAAACTGTACTTTATATAACCAATTAACAAATATCCTATAGCTATCATGTACTGTATAAACAAGTCAAGATATGAACAGAGGCGAAAGCCCACTTATAGTTACAAATTTAGTTAGACACTAGTAATACTTGTGACTCTCCACACCTCTCTGGTAACTCTTGGCAACTCATGCCTGCCTGTATGTAACAACCATGCAGGCTCTCCTATCATCGATTCTATTTACTATTTATCTATGACTACAATTTTGCATATTCTTCTACTTGCCTATTTCCTCACTTCTCATCTCATTCTAACATGGTATCAAAGCGCTTTTGCCCTTAGACTAGACTAATATTAATTCTAGAGTTCTCAACTAGATAGAGGGAGAGTCTTTCAACATGGAAGCTATCAAAGAGATGTTTGGGTAACTGAAGGTAATTCAATACATCCTCTAAACATCAAATTTAAAATTTGTTCTCCTAGCCTTATGAATATCTTGTATAAATCTACAAATTTCTTGGAGCATTAACCTTTATTAATTTAAATGCAATTCCATAAGAAAAATCATTGAGAGAGACAATACTTGGAAAACAAAGAAAAAAAATTAAATTTAAAGAAACTCATGTCTACACATGACAAGTAAACAACAATTTTAGATGGCAAATAATAGTTTTGACACCAAAGGCTGGCCAAAGTTTATTGGCACTTGATATAATGTCTAGCAATAGAGAATTATAATAATATTTTAGATTAAAAAACTCTATGACATTGTCTCAAGAACTGAGCAATATTTAACTATGAGCTTTGTTGCTACAAATATCACCAAATGGAAAGAATTAGATACCAAGGCCTTGAGGGTTATTTAGAATTGCATCAAAAATAATATATTTAGTTAAGTGAATGATTGTAAAACAAACAATAAAGTGTAGGAGTCTTTGAAAATAATATTTTTTTTACAGATATTGTTACCTAGATGCACTTCAAGAAAAGATTTGTAATCTTGAAAATGAAAGCAAGAGACATAGTAATGTACCATGTGCATATCTTTAAGTAACTTCTTCACCAATTCAAGTGTGTAAAAATCAATATTATACCAAAAGAAGAACTTTTTATCTTAATGCAAAGTATGCATGCAAAATATGGCATAATAATTCAAACACTAAGAATACAAATTAATGTTTTTCTTATAGAAACTCCTCACAATCTCCTTTCAAGAAGAACTTGCTATAAAAAATTTAAGCTTTGAAGCATCCACACTTTGAATTGATAAGAAGTCATACTTCAAGACTAAAAGAAAAGACCACAAAGATGGTAAAAAACTATTTGAAAAAAAAAAAAAAAAACTTTTGCCTAATCTTTATGCAAAGTGTAAAAAAACCAAACATTGAGCATCTAGCTGTTATACATTTCTTACAAAAAAGAAGATTACAAATTCAATAGAGACTATTATAGAGGTAGTAAATCAAAACAAGAAGAAAGACAAGAAATACAATCATCAATTAGGCTACAATAACCATGCCTTCTTTGCACTAGCCTATGCTTCAACATACCTATTCTAAATGCTTGAAGGATCAGTAAAGCTAGATACAAACTAATATGTGGACATGAAGACAATCTATTACATGAGCTTCCAACCAAATGAATTTATTTATTTTGAATCTATTTCAAAAAATACAAATTAAAATCCAAATAGAGTCTTCTTAGAAGACAAAACATCATTCAAGATCTATAAATGTACAACTATCAAAATCAAACTATTCAATGACAAAATTTTGACATTAACTGATGTCATGTAGTAATATGACCATTAGGTAAAAAAAAAAAATGATTAAATTATAAAAGAGCTCAAATAAAAATATTTTAGCAAATTATCTTAGAAATATAGATAATTGACAAGGAGGTAGTACAAATCAAAACATACTAATACTGCCTTCTTATAGAAGAGACTTCTATTTACTTTATGTAGTCATAAATAAGATAAAAAAATATAGATTAGAAAAATAAATAATATAGGTATCTTTAAAAAAGAATTAAAAATAGGTTTTTTACAAAATTTATCTCAGAATTCTAAGAATTAATATCTAAAAGAGATCAATTGTAAACCTAGGTTGAAATCAGACCTTGAGGCTCAAAATTACATATCTATAGCAAAAAAAGAATTTTTTTTGGCAAATTGGAGAATCGAATTTAAAATAAAACTTCAAAGGATTTCTTTGAGCTTTAATTATGAGTGATTTGGATAGATATTGACTTTGTAAGAGCTTTGCAAAGTTAGGATTGATTTAGGTGACTCTGGATTTTGTGAAATAAAAAGGGATTTATATTTTTGAGCATTTTGTGAATTTGATTATAGATCTATGGATAAATTTTTGTGGACTTATGATTATAATTGTGTTAAGTGCATGATGTAAGTTTGAGCTTGATCTAATGGTTTGATGAAAGGTTATTGAAATTCAAGTGAGTCAAGGTCTTAGAAATTGGATTTTAAAGGTTAGTGAGGGTTTCTAAAATATGTAGCAATCTACCTTTGGATTGAAGTAAAAATTACTTATGTAGATGGTAGACTTAATTTTATACCTATTTGTGAATTTTAAAAGCAATTAAATGGTGCAAAAAGAAGCAATTGGCATTGAAAGATTGGCTTCAAGGTTGGAAAAGGAGGCCAACCTATATTCAAGGTAGAATTTTAGATTTATCTTCTATTTTTTGAGTTGGATCTCCTTCAAATTTTTTGTTTATGTTGTCAAATTAGTTGTTAAAAAATATACAAATTTTGAATCAAAATCAACAATTCAATCATTAGCTATTGAGGTTTCAATTTGCTGCAAGATTTGATTAGGATTTGATTAGGATTTTAATAGGATTTGTTTAGGATTTAGAATTTCATTAGGATTTCATTAGAATTTAAGATTTGACTAAGATTTCATTAAGGTTTATTTAGGATTTAGAATTTGGTTAGAATTTTATTAGGATTCAATTGAGATTTAAGATTTAGTTAAAATTTCATTAAGATTTATTTAAGATTTAGGATTTAATTAAAATTTAATTAGAATTTGATTAGAACTTGATTAGGATTTAGAATTTTGCTAAGATTTTATTAAGATTTATTTAGGATTTAGGATTTGGTTAGGATTTTATTAGGATTTATTTAAGATTTAAGATTTGACTAAGATTTGATCAGAATTTGACTAGAATTTGATTAGAATTGTTTAAGAGTTGATTAGGATTTGATTAGGATTTGATTAGAATTCGACTAAGATTTGATTATAATTTCTATTTTTATTATTTTAAAATATTTTTGTTTTAATAATTTTTATTAAAATTTTATATTAATATTTCTTTATAAATTATTTATTATTTTTTTATAATTTTTTAAAAAGTCCTTTGGAAAATTTTTATGTTTCTTTTATAACTAATTAAAAATATAATTAAACTTTTTAATACTTGAGTATACTTATTAATCTTTAATTATAATTTATATATAATTCTATTAGAGGTATTAGGACTTGTTGTTGTAATTTTCTTTTTTATCTTCCTCAACTAAGTGTCTAGTGCATTTTCAAGCAAGACTTCACATAATATGATATTAAGATATTATATATATTAGAACTTTAAAAGAATCTATATTTAATATCAACGTTCAATAATTATAGAAGAAGCACATTCATTAAGAAATAAAAATATAAATTAATAAACAAAAACAATACAATTCTTCTGATTTGTTTTATACAAGATTATTTATATCTCTTGGCAGAATCATTACAGCATATGTCAAGGACACAAGAATACAAAACAAGAGACTTAAAACTAGGATAAGGTTTCCAGAAGAAATCAATAAGAACTTGAATTAAATAAATGAATACACGAATAATACCAAGAAAGGTGAATTAGAATTCTAAGAGATACGTTGTCGAGATTGAAGAATTCTTCAGTCTTGACCCCTATATATATTCTTGTCTAGGATACTTCTTGAGCGGCTACTATCAAATTAAGAAGCTTTTTGAGCAACTTCTACCAACTGGGAAGCCTCTTGAGGTCCTTCCACTAATTGGGAAGCTTCTTGAATTCCTTCCACTAATTAGGAAACTTTTCAACCAACTTTCACCAATTAGGAAGCTTTTCAACCAACTTTTACTAACTTATGAAGCTTCTAGAATGTTTTAGAAGTTTTTGTAAACCTCTGAAGTGTATGTTCCTAACATCATCCCCTTTTCTAGCGACGAGTTTCAAGAAGAGTTCAATCTTACTACATATATAAAAAATTAAGAATACGCTCTATTATTGAGGCTATATATTCTGTTTTTTATTCTTGGATAATAGGTTCTAGTGGTCCTTGAAGAAATTGCCTATGACTTTGAGTTAGTACCTCCGTTATTGAAATATCCCATTTAAGGATTTGATCTTCATTACGACCTTCAAAACATCTTCCAAATAAGATCTCAAGACTAAAAAGATTCACCTTTCTAAGTTCAAATAATATCATTAAAGCTCAAGCATTGGAATCAAGACTTGCATGGTTGGATCTTGCTCCTAATGACTCCAACCAAGGTCATATTTGACGCTGAAATATATTATCCTCACTTTGCTCAATTGAAGGCTGTGAAAACTGCACTAGTTCATTTGAAGCTTGTGTGAAAAATGAATACTTCATAGTCTTCAATTTCAATACTAGGTGGTGATTTTTATACTCTTCCTAGAATATACAACTTTCTATAAGGTTCTAAAAGAGAGACATGAAAAATTAGATGTACATTAATAGTAGATAGTAATTCCAAGCGATATGCCATTGGATTGATTTGCTTCTGGATAGAAAATGGTCCCAGCCTTCTATAGTCTAATTTATCGCATGGCTTTTTAGTCTTGATATTTTGTCAAAGAAGCCATATCTTATCTCCAATATAAAAAGCAAATAGTAGATTCCTAAATTTATCTACAGATATCTTATAAGCATCTTGAACTTCTTGTAATTGAAGCTTCAAATTTGTTTGATATTCTGATAGTTGCTTTGCAAATCCTTCAGCCGCTGGATTGTTGTTTTTGGTGTATTTCACAAATCAAGCTTTGGATGATATCCATACTTAAAATAAAATAGTGTTTGTTGAATTGAAGCATAAACAGCATTATTATATACAAACTCTACTAATGATAGATACAAAATCTAATTGTCTTGTTAATAATTAATATTGTATCATAAATACTGTTCCAAAAGTTGATTAATTCGTTTTTTTTGGTCGTCAATTTGAGGATGGAAAGCCAATGAAAGTTTAATATCCACCTTTAATATTTCAAAAAGATACTTTCAAAACTTAGATATGAACTGGGATCCTCAATCATATATAATATCATCTGGTAGGCCATGATATCAATATATATTGTCAAAAAAGAATTTTGCCATTTCTTCACTAGATGCAATCTTTTTGCAAGGGATGAAATGAGCCATTTTTGTGAGCCGATCAACTACTACAAAGATACTGTCTAATGAATTAGATGGCAGTAGATCTGTAATGAAATCCATCAAGATAGAGGACCATGACCATTTTAGAATAGGCAAGAATTGTAAAAGTCTATAAGGGTGATGTTGAGGATTTTTGAATCTTGAACAAATGTCGCAAGAGAGCACAAAGTCCTTCACTGCCTTCCACATTTGAGGCCACTAAAAATCTTAAGAAATAAATTCTAAAGTCTTCTTAAATCTAAAGAGATCCACAATAGGAAAGTCATGGCGAGATTGAAGAACGCGTAGTCATATTGGTCCTTCTGGAATATATAAATGTTCTTCAAAGTATAGAAGGTCTTCCTCAAATTTGAACTTTTAAGCATTTTCTTTTAAGCGATGCTTGACATCAAGGGCCAAAACATCATTAGTGGTTGCAATACACATATTATTCAGGAAATTAGGATCAATAGGCGCCGATGTAATAGTGGCGCAAATGTAGAATTATTTTGGTTTCAACAAAGTTGTATATTGTTAATCAAACATTGCCTCTTTTATCCTTGATATAAGATAGGATCTTTTTGATAGAGTATCAAATAATCCTTGTTGCTTTCCAAGCCGATAAATGATGACAAAGTTAAATCAAGATAGGAATATATTTCATTGAGCTTGGCGGCGATTAAAAATCTGGGCTGATATAAAATATTCTAAATTCTTGTAATTTATATATGCAGTTATAAGATACATTGCTTTTTTAAAAAAATGACGCCATTTTTGAAAAAAATCTATAATAGCAAGAAGCTTCTTATTGTGGATTTTAGAATTAATTTCAGTAATAGAGAACTTTTGAGAATAAAATACAATAGGATGGAATTTGTCGTCTATACTCATTTGTTAAAGTATGGCACCTAATGCAAAATCTGAAGCATCAATCTTCAAGTAAAATGCCTTTGTAAAGTCTGAATGCACCAATATTGAGGCTGTAATAAATGCCATCTTGAGGTCTTAGAATGCCTTTGTAAAGTCTGAATGCACCAATATTGAGGCTGTAATAAATGCCATCTTGAGGTCTTAGAATGCCTTCTCCGCTTGAGGCTCCCATTCTAACTTATCCTTATATGTCAATTGAATAAGAAGGGCGACAATTTGAGAATTATCTTTGATGAAGATTCAATAGAAGTTAGCAAATCTAAGAAAATATTGTACATCTCTTATAGTCTTTGGAATGGCCCATTACATAACTGCTTCTATTTTTTTGGGATCCATCATCAAATCCTCAGTAGATATGATGTATTCCAAAAATTCTATCTTAGGTTGGTGAAATACTTATTTCTCTAATTTGGCATACAAGCTTGTATCTCGCAGCTTTTGTAATACTAATTTGACACGCCCCTTGTATTTTTTTAGATTTTTTGAGTAGATCAAGATATTATCAAGATAGATCACCACAAACTTGTCTAAATATTCTTAAAAGATATTATTTATTAAATGCTGAAAGATAGTGGATACATTTGTTAATCCAAAAGGCATGACATTGTATTCAAAATGTCCATACCTTGTTTGAAATGCGACCTTCCATTCATCTCTTTCTTTGATCGATACCAAGTTGTATAGTCTACAAAGATCTATCTTAGTATAGATCTTGGCTTGGCTGAGTTGTTCCAAGAGTCTTAAAATTAATGGTAGTGGATAACGATTCTTTATCGTTATCTTATTTAATCTCTTATAATCAACGCACATACGCAAAGAACCATCCTTCTTCTTCACAAAAAATATTGATGTACATGTTGGAGACTTTGAGTGCTTGATGAAGTTCTTTGCAAGATTTTTATCAGTATAATCTTTCAATACCGAAAGTTCATTTTGAGAAAGATTATAGATTAAGCCAAAAAGGGGTTGCATTTCTTCCTAAAGATCTATAACACAATTGTATAGTCAATGCTTCGACAATATATCAGCATTCTTCTTCTAAAAAATATCTTAAAATTCATTGTATTACTTTGCAATACTTGCTGATGAAGTCATATCTTCTTTAATTGGAGTCGCATAAATAACACAAGATATACCTTTTTTGGCCAATCTTATAAAAGCCCTTGCTCTAATAAGTAAAGGTTTGCCAATTTGTTACTTTTTTTGAATTTTTTTTGCAGGGATCTCTATTGGAAATATTATTCTTTACAACCTCCAATCTATAGATGGATTATGCTTTTCCAACCAAGATAGATTGAAAATTAGAAGATTTGACAGAGTCCTAATAATATTGAATACAATCTGACTTCTATGATCTTTAAATGACACTTCTATAGATGTGGTTTAATGGATGACACTACCAGAGGATAAGAGTTGTCTATCTATTATTTCTATATGAATAGATTTGGATTTCTGTACTAAAGGAATTTTATGAAGTTTAGTGAATGCTTCATCTATGAAATAAACAGATGCCCCTAAATCTAATAAAGCGATTGTCTGAAGCTTCTGAAAGCCTAAATACAAAGGAATTGTAAAACAACAAGCAAATTGAGTAGAAAGAGATGAACTTGAATAATTTTATAATGTTGGATTGTCCAGTCATATGATCCCTATTGTGATTGAACATTATCATTTTTCTGAATTACTGCACTCCTAATTTTGATAATATGTCAATTTTGTTTCTTCAAACAATTGCCAATTTTATGGCCTTCCTTGCCACAATACAGGTATAGACCTTCTTCCATCCAATGCTTCTTTTCTTACGGACTAAGAGGTTTAAATCATATTGCATTAAATTGCATATCTTCTACTTTTGAGTGTGAATTTGAAATGCTTATTGATGTAATAGGGATATGTCAAATTGCATATTGTCTTGTTGAAGTCCATAAACGTTGATCTTGTCGACATTGAAATAATTGATTAACACATTTTACAACTTGGCTAATGGCTTCATTGAGTGATTGTGGATCCAGAAACAACAATAACAAATCTTTCACATCATCTTTTAATCCCCAATAAAATTGGCTCATTAAGGCTTCTTCGTCCCAATTGATATTGCATGCTAATTGCCTAAAATCGGATGCATAGATCAATGTAGAGCGCGACCCTTGATATAATGCTTGGATCTTAGTTGTTGTCCATCAAGTCTTGTCATGTTCTTTAAATGCTTCTACAAATGCTTCTATAAAAATTTCAAAGTTATTTAGAATTGATGATCTTTTTTCAAATAAGAGAGCAAACCATGATAGTGCTTGTCCCGTTAGCAAGGTGCCAACCAATCTAACCCGTGATTCTTCTATCGGATAAGTATTAGATTGTTGAACTATTATCAATCGAATTAGATTAACAAATCTTCAAAACTTTGAACGCATTGTCGTACTGTAATTGCTTACAATATGTAAAATCCATTCAAAATGCATAATATGTTTATAGATTTAGATATGTGTTAGAATGGTTAGTAAAGAAAATTAAAGGGAGTTAGTATAAGAAACTTTATTTTAGATTTTTACTTAGTTTGGTTATGGGGTTTTAATTATATAGAACCTAAATGTTTAGTATGAAGCCTTGAGAGAAGGTAGGAGCCTAAGGATGAAAATTTAAGTTAGTAGGAGGCTAATTGGGAGGGATGAAATCAAGGCATGGTCGGATGAAGGCAAGGAATAGGAAACTTCATCCATATTAGTCGAATACCATGCCCAATAGACTTTGAGGAGGCTGCCTGCGACCTTAGGAAGGATTTTGGCAACTTCAAAGAAGAGATTTGAAAATCAGAGACTAGGATTAAAAAGCTTGTTTTTTGGGCTACAATTTTGGTATAAAAATGGAGGGATCTGGAGTTTTAATGAGGGAGGAGTAGGCGCTTAGAGTGAGGGTGTACAAATTGTACCTATTGTCACGCTTTTGAAGATTGGAGGAGTTGTATGAGAGCTTTTGGAAATTGAGAGGTGTGGCTAGAGAGGTGATTTCAAGCTCTACACTTAATGTGGAATAATTACTACAATTAGAGTTTTGAAAAATAAAATATTAGGAGTCAAAGACAATAGATTGAATTCCAAGGTAGTAAGTAGACCATTTTGTTGATAGTGATGGGGTTTGCCATATCTTGAGTTTTTGGACGAATTTTTATCTCAAACTTTTTAAGAAGGTGTATTATTATGCTAAAAAGCTATATATCAAAGTTTCATAGTATATGGACTTTTAGATTGTGAGATATGAAGAATTTAGTACACAGATGTTTGTAAATAAGGGTTTGAAGCTACTGCTAGGATTTTGGCGATATCTAAAGGTTGGTAATGAATCAATAGTTGAAATTTGTGGTGGTAGTTGTGAAGAATACATCAGTACTTCATATAAATTTAGAGTGGATTTAGATAGTTGAATTAAAAGTTATGGATTATTGAAGTTTGACAAAAGTTCTCTTCCTACGGAAGAATGAGGGTTTTAGAGCATTTGTTATGTTTTGAGAGGTTTGATGAAATAAGACTTGTGTATTGGATGTAATAGCCCTATGAAGGAGACTTTATATAAATTTGGAGGTTTTTATTATACTTGGATCTTACTTAAATAATTAGTAGCAGTCAAAATCCCATTGCTTTCTTGAGGCAAATTCTCTTTATTATGACAGCGTACCATCATATTTCTCCAGAAGACTAACTCGAGGCTCCTTAAATTGTTGAACAAATAGATTTTTTTGGCGTAGCATAGGTAGTACTACATCCTGAAGCACAGAAATATAGGGTGGATGTAGTTTGGATTGTGATACTCTAATTGTTGTATCCTTATGAAGTTTTGCAACAACCTCTTCAATCTCTGCAATCCTAGCAGATAAAGTAATAAGAGCATTTATAATGGCATATAACTTGGACTCAGAAGATTCAGTCCTATTAATGTCTTGACCTCCAACCATTCTAAGAGAAAGAAGAAATGAATCTATAAGAAGGCAATATTGGTTTAGAAGAGGATAATCTGCAACTTTTAAAATGCTTTAAGACCTTCAAGAAGAGGGATAATCCATTCTCTCACAAAAGAGACAAAGCTCTAATATTGTGATGAAAAAAATATCACTGTAGAGGAGGGTAATCCACAACCTCTAAAATACTAGTATATCTTTGAGTAGAGAGATAATCCACTCTGTAACAAGAAGGATGCAACTTTGATATTGAAGATGAAATCAATTTTGACAAACTATCAAGGACACAAGAATGTAAAACAAGAGACTTGAAAGTAGGACAAGGTTTCTAAAAGAAACCAATAAGAATTTGAATTAAATAGATGAGTACATGAACAATATCAAAAAAGATGAGTTAGAACTCTAAGAGATGCATTGTCAAGACTGAAGAATTCTTCAGTCTCAATCCATATATATATTCCTATCTAGGATACTTCTTGAACAGCTACCATCAAACTAAGAAGCTTTTCAAGTAGCTTTTACCAAGTAGGAAGCCTCTTGAGGTCCTTCCACTAACTAGGAAGCTTCTTGAGCTCCTTCCACTAATTAGGAAACTTCTCAACCGACTTTCATCAACTAGGAAGCTTCTCAACCGACTTTCACTAACTCGAGAAGTTTCTAGAATATTCTAGAAGATTTTATGAACCTATGAAGTATATATCCCTAATAACATAACAATAATAATAATAATAAAAAAAATTTAAATATCAACTTTATGATAAAAAAAAGTACACTTGAAGATATAATCCTAATTTTTAATTTCAATATGAGTCAAATATTGCAATACTAGTTGGACTTTGATAGTAAAATTTTTGATTATATCCTTAATGCACATCCATCATCTATTCTACTAAGTAAAGATAACTATAACAAACTTCAAGAAATCAAAGTCATCTCATATACACTACATAATATCAATAAGAATTTAGAGAAATTCTAACATTGCAATTAAAAATAATACTATAATCTTTCAAAAAATCTTTACAAATCAATATTTCTATATATTTATCTAAGCTACAATGGCATCCAATTATGGAACCAAGTTATCAAGAAATAACAAGAAGAATAGACATTCTTAAATATCTACCTTCATTATTTTAACATTTGCATAACCATCTATACTTTTTAGCAACATTGTCCTAAACAAGCAACACTTTATGACTTCTATGAAGATTGGAAGTAATGGTGGTACATGCGACAAGCTATTAAACTTGAAAGATGTTTAAAAAAGAGTATCAATTGTAAATCTTGGATTGAAGTAAAAAAATATATGGCACATGAAAAATGATCAATGATTTATAAAATATGCCCTAAATCTGATAGCAATAAAGAATATATGAGTAAGGTTCTTACCTTCAACAACCTCTATCATGAATTGCAAATATAGAGATTATCTTTTGTCATAATTATATCATTGATATTAATAAATATTCAAAGATCTAATCAATAAATTTGCACTTCTAGCAAGACAATGAAATGATACACATCATGAATTAAATCACATATAAAAAAAACAAAGAGTCACAGCTTCATAATAAAATCCAACTTGTCTTTATGTTCAATAAAGAAGAACCTTCTTTTTATTATTTGTCATCTCTCTTCCCAATAAAAGATCCATGTGAAGATGAAGGTGGTTCTATCAAAAGATTATGTGCCAAGTTAGTGGATTCCACCAAAACAATATACATTATCATAGTTGATCACTAATCAGAGTTCAAATAACCACATCTATTATATCTTTTATAAATAAAAGATAAATATTTAAGTCTTTATATGCAACATACATATATACAAATTATACCTCCACAACTAAGAATTTTTTGTACATACACAAAAACAACTAATTCTATCACATCTTTATTTTTTAATAAATTAAATAAAAAATTAAATAAAAATATAATTAAAAATATTTTTTCATATATATATGCATATTTTACTCACTTTTAGAGGATTGTATATTTATGGTATAGGCATTTAGGTCATATTAGTTTAAATAGATTAACACAATTAAATTCTAAGAGCACAATGAGAGATATAAATATTAAAAAAATATTACAATATATATATTTTTTATATGCCTATATGACAAATAAGTGTAAAAAAAGTTTACTAAATAATCAACATTTTGGACAACTTCTTCCCTACAATTGATCTATTTAGATCTAAATAGACAAATTGTTGTCTCAATTTTTATGAAATTTAAATATTTCATCACTTTCATAATAACTATTTCTAATATATAGTCACTTAGCTACTATACCAAAAAAGTGATTATTTTGAAGCATTCTAAAATTTTCATGTTTAAACAAAGATTCAAATTTTTAAAAAAATTTAAATCCTATAATTTGACCAAGGTTGTGAATGTTTATTTAAGGAGTTTGATGTCTATTTTATACAATATGGAATTAAGAAACAAGTGACAAATGCCTACATCTTATAACAA
This sequence comes from Physcomitrellopsis africana, assembly GCA_036785485.1. Classification (NCBI taxonomy): domain Eukaryota; kingdom Viridiplantae; phylum Streptophyta; class Bryopsida; order Funariales; family Funariaceae; genus Physcomitrellopsis; species Physcomitrellopsis africana. The sequence continues at coordinate 180,553 of JAWRVF010000566.1, forward strand.
AATAGAGTAGCAAAGCATAAAAACCAAATATTATATGATGTTATTAGATGTATATTATTTGAAGCCCGTCTCTTCTAGACATATTGGAGAAATGCCATAATATGTGTTACATTCCTATAGAATTTATGTCCCATAAAATTAATACCTAAAGAAACAACTTCCTATAAGCTATGGCACAAAAAAAAATTTGATTTATTTTTTCTTAAAATATTTGGCTATAAAGCCTATGCTCAAGTCTTGGAGGAACTTCAAATAAAGTTTAATGATAGATCACAAGATTGTATTCTCATGGGCTATAGATCTTTAACTAAAGGATATAAACTTCAAAGAATTTTTAATAAGGTGATATTTACATCTAAAGATATCATATTTAAGGAAGAGTTTGTTTTTAATATGATCCCAGTCCTTGTGTGAAAAGGACCATTAAATGAGAATTTGTAACTAGACTTGTCATTTTACCATACTCTAAGTACTAATAATTATTGTACTCAACCTACTATCCGACTTGCCAAACCTTCAGCAAAACTTTCTTTATAAAATACATCATCTTTCCAAAAAATTTAAATAAATATACCATCAATTATATTAATAGCAATATTTTTATTATTACTAGTTTTATCTTTTATAAATATTATATTTAAAGTTGGTAGATCTTTTATCTAATATTAGGATAATAATCCTAATTCGTATGAAAAAAATATTTTTTTATAAAATACATTCTTTTAGCACTTACAAATATATTGATTCAAAGTGTGGTCTGATGCCTCACTTAGGTTAGCATGCTCTCCCTCCAATAGACCAAATTCACCAAATTCCACCTCTAACAAGACTTTTAACTATTAGAGAAATGGTCAAAAACTTGGAAGAACCAATGAGAAGAAATCCTACTTCTCTAAGTCATTCTAAACAATCTTCACAAAGAACTCAAGAGTTCTCATGTTCACAAGCTCAACATGTACTTCCCATTAGGAGGTTTAGAAGACTAAATAAAAGAGTTCCACCACCTAAGAATCCTAATCAAAGATATGATTCTAAAAGTGTATTTAATAAAAAGTCCCTACACTTTTTGTAGGTGCATGGACTGTCTGGTGCATAGTTCATATCCTGGACTTCGAAATTGTGGTATAGCAGCGTGATAGGGTCCCTAGTTTCAGAACTTGATAAACGTTTATAGCAACATACCTTGGAACTTTCATCACTTGATGTCCTTTACTAAATATGCAGGATTTCGTAGTCTCTTTGTCTTTGAATGCAGTCTCATGACGTGGCGTAGAAATTTGAAGGCAATGATCTTAAGGTCTGCCTCGCAAGCTGTAGAGAACACGTTCTGTCTTTGTCGCTAGACCGCGTACCCTCGATGACGAGATTCCTTCGGTGGCAACTGTGGTTTTCCATACAAGGACTGGGGTTAGTAAAGTGCATAAGGATTTGGTTTTGAATTTATGGCAAATGCAAGAGTCCACTCTCTAGTTATTTACAAACATTTGTCTTGCCTCCAAATTGTACCTTTCCTTGCGTTCTGTGAAAAGAATCCAACACATGCATTGTACTAGAAGTTGTACAAAAGACATACAAACCATTGAACATGGAAATCACTTGTTTTTCAAATCGTTACAGACGTTGAGCACAATTGTTGCGTTGCAACAGCCAATCATTTGAAACCCTATGCATGGCTTCCGTCGTAAATGCAGCGGATAGGGCTTCATCTTCATAGCCGACGCAACTAGGGTTTGAGGGATTACAGTGGTGTAATGAAGTATTCAAGTCACATAGTGTGCGAGCATGACAATCAAGGATCAGCAACTTGCCGGTAAACCAGCAGTAAGATTAGAATACACAGAGTCTGCAACAATTTACATCCATCTTTCCAGGCTTCCACCAATACAAATCCATCTTTTCTCGGACCAGCAGAACATGGACTCCTAAACATGGCTCTTTTGAATCCTTTTAGGTTCCAAGTAACTTCGACTCGAGGCAGCCTGGTTATGACCTCTAATCATCTGAAGGACAGCTGTTTCCTGGGCAAGTTGCATGGTTCATGACCAACAGAGTGATTCTACAAAAGAGTTTTCTTTATTACATAGAAACCTGGTATGCTCCTCTGAGGACGAAGGTGGAACCAGGGGAGAAATGAGCAGCGCAATCAGTTCAACACCATCATCTGTTATGAATTACATGGAGTTCACGCAAAGTGGTTGTCAGAATATCTCATTGCAGAGCATCACTTACCTGAGAGCTCAATCGGGTGAACTTGCTTCTGTTGTGCTTCCGTCAAGATTGTAGTAGACCTTCTAAGGCAACTGACTTGCTAAAATAGTGCAGGTCGATAGATGAGTTCCGAGCGCGAGATCTTCTAGTGCAAAGAACAACATAAACTGCGTAGAGTATCTCATATCTGAAAAACGATGGGAACTTCCTGATGTAGTTAGGTTTCCTGTGGACGGACGGCGGAGACAGACAATCACAGGCGTTGCTGTAGCAATCGGCTGCTGTAGACAAACGTAGGAGCGGGTGCAGGCAACAAGGCCGCAGACACAGACCAAGAAGACGTGATCGGCAAGTCTGTTGTTTCGAGATCATGATGCCAGCAACAATCTCAACAAGAAGTAGCAAACCGTTCAATGCCCACGCGTCGTTGTCGTGGTGCTCCTGGATTTCTGGAGAGTCTAGGACTTGGATTCGATTTATGCAAATGGAGGCCTACCGGCTAGTGTGTGGTGGAATGAAAGACTGTCAGTTGTAGCAATCATGGTTATTTTCGTCAATCTGATATTGATATAATATCCGCAATGGATCGTCATGCTTGTAAATCTCGGCGTTCTGCTCACGATCTCGGAACATTCATCGAAGTCTTATGAACCTCTGAGCCCGTCTATTGAAGAAAATTTATTCACGTAGTGCAACCGTTTTAAGAGACAACTGCCGATCGGAACTAAGTGTCGGCAGATTCGTCCTGTGGGCGTGCCCATTGCATTGACGATCACGTTACCGACTTTGCAATGGTCGGTGAACATCGTGTCGCCGGGTGTTTTCTTTTTTCCGGTTGAAATTTATAGACGGAGGATTAGAAGGATGCGGTTGGACTGCGTAAGCTAGGATTTCGAGGGTCGTGGATTCCTGCTCGCTGCCGGCGCAGCTGTGGCCTTGCCACACAGTTCTAGCGTTTGTTGAAGCACACTAATCCACTAGTAAGTATCAACCGTGGCGGTGCCGAGGCTTCCTGGAGCAACCAGGAGGAAGGAAACACCAGGTCCATCCTCTCAACATCACCTCCTTGGAGCACCTTGGCTCACACTCATGTACAAGATGAAAATTTGATGGATATGACTGGTCCGCTTCAAGAAGGTGGGGCCCCCAGGTTGCTAAGTATTAGCTCATCACCCATCTTGATCACAAGAAATGAAAAATCCCCTACCTACTCAATGGGAAGTTTGGAGACATTCAATGACAACTTATATGGTGCTCATGCATACAAACCTTATAGAAACAATTGCAAAATCTCTCCTACTTATAACGAGACTCTTGGACCATGGGTCACTCCTCATAGACAGGCAAGTCCACAATCCAGTCCATCCTTTGTCTTCATTACATGGCTTCTAAATTTTCTTTGGACAATGAAAATTCAGGGTATTCTAGTGATTTTTTTCCTCTAAAGAGAAAGAAATGTCTTATTGCAAGATTGGGAACGTACTAGATCTCTATGATGGTAATTATAAAATGATGATATGAAGTGTGATACTTTTATCTCCAATTTATTATGAAGTTGAATATTATTACATACAATGTTTGTCGCTTAAATGACACACCGAAGATTTTGAAGTTAAAAAGTTATATTCAAAGTCTTTAATTTAAATGTGATATTATTTTGTTGCAAGAATATAAATTATGTGATTCAAGAACTCAAAATTTAGGCCAATAATTGTGGCTAAGAGTTGGATTCTATATATTAGAAGTAGCACCAAGATATGTTAATAACCCAAACAATGCAAGTGCGGGGAGAGTGTATTCTTATTTCCTCCTCCATTAAGCATTTGATAGAAAGTAATGGCTTTTTTATGCACAATTGAGTCATGTGGATTGTTATGAAAGACATTCTAGAGAGCTTAGTAGAAATTGTGAACATATATACATCTAATAAGTATTAAGAGAGAAATCAACTTTGAATTAAAATGGCAGATCTTTTATTTCCTAATTTCCTATAGATTTTTGGAAGAGATTAGAAAATGGCAGAATTTCATATAGATAAGTCTTCATATTGTAGAAAAATTCTAACAAGAATAGAGACTTGTACATGGAAATTATTCAAAACCAAACTCCAATTAAATGATTTTTTTATTTATAGACAACATCTCAAGTACTCTTGGAATAAGAAGAGAAAAGGGATGAGAGTATTGGCTTGTTTAGACAAGCTTTATCCTAATTCAAATTCATTCTCTCAAAGAAATATCATTTCTTGTAGAATCAAAGGTGACATAGTCTTATTTAATCACCTTTCAATTGAGATTTCTATTCAATTTCTCTATATTCTTTCTAATTATTTAAGCTATAAATTTAATATATATTATCTTAAAGACCAATATGTGATAGATCAAGTTTATAAAATTTAGACTCCTACAAAGATCTTTGGTTCTTTTTTCAATTGGCTTAGATAATTTATTTGGTTTTATAAACTTTATTGTAAAGACAAAGTCTATCAAAGAAAAAAGAAGGAGTTAGAATACCAAAGGCAATTGGAGCCAGTATAGTGTACATTTTAAGGTAATCCATAAGATCATGCAGTTCAACTTTAACTAAAATAAGCACAATAGAAATTTGATAGCTTTTATGAGTGGAAACAAGATGGCATTAAAATAAAGGTCCAAGCGAGATAGAAAAATACAAGTAATAGACATTCAAAGGAATTTTTTAAAATTGTCAAGGAGAGGCATCCAAGACCAAAAATTGTTGAGCTATTCAACAACCAAGGCTATAAGGTACATGGGCAAAACCTTATTAAAAAAATATGTTATAAGTTCTATGAAAGCCTATATTTTAATCCAACTTCTATACAAGATAGAAAGAATACTATGACAAGTATATTAGCTTTTATCCAATTTAAAGTAACAAGCCACATAAATTCAAACTTATATCAATCTATTATGGTGGAAGGACTTGAACTTGCTATTGTCTCTATAAAGACAATATAAGATGTTGAAAAATTTCTAATTGATAGAATTAAGAAGAAACTTAATTTTTAGTGTATTATAAAAATTAACATGGCTAGAAGAATTTTTATAGTCAACAATATCTTTTTTTTATCTACTTATTTTTTCTTATCAATATGGAATAGTTTTCAAAAAATTGTTGAAAAAATTTGGTCTTTTATTTAAAATTTCTTATACGGTAGCACTCAAGTCCTTATCAAAGCAAAAGTTGCATAGCAGATATGTTGTAAATCAATAAAGGTGGATAGCCTTGGTATTTTTGATCCACAAGAAGCTTTAATAGCATTACTTGCTAAATAGATAAATAGAACTGGTTATCCAAGTGATTTGAATGTTTAAATACTTCTAAAATATTGACTAATGTTAACAACTCCTAAAGCATTTAATAAATAGAACCTAGATTATATATGAACCTTTCTTTTTAAATATAAATGGAAAAGAGGCTCAAAGATCTAGCTATGTATTGATAAGGTGTGGCAAAAAATGGTTACCTATTTCAAAACCAACACCCTTAAATTATTTTTTGAAATTTAGAATAGATTTTTGTAGTGGGATGAAGAATTTTTCCTAATTGATGTGTATATATTAACATCAAGAACAATAGAATTGCACATAAAAGATATGCAAAGAATCAAATATGTTTGTAATGAAGACATAAATTATTTTATGCCATTTTGTAAAGCAAATCAAAGTTTTGACCTCAACAACAATAAAAAAAGATTTTAGATTCATCTTTCCAATAGGTATCTAGGAACTTAGAAACACATACATAGCTTTGGATTAAAATCCCTTTAAATCAAGGATTGGATTGGATTATACAATTCAAACAAAGTTCTTTTGCCAAATTATATCTTTCAATTAGAATGCACAATTTTTAATATAATACCAAACAGCTAGTTTGTGATGCCAAGGCCTACAAAAATTAATATATTTTTAGTTGGAAAGCAATCAAGACTCTTATAGCTTGAGTATGAACTTTCTAAATTACAAAAACACTTGGCTTTCTAATACACAAGCACAGGGTCTTGAAAGAGCATAAGGTTATACAAAAGTGGTTAAAGTAGTCACCAAAGCAAAAACAAAAACAGTAGATGAAAAAGATAAAGACATCAGATTATTGGCAATCAGATATTAATATTATAGCATACACTACAAAGTTTGATAGACAACTCATCTAAAAACAACAAGAACTTTAGAACCTAGTTACTTCCAAATAGAAAGTTATCTTTAATGACAACTATAAATTCAAGTAGAAGAATGTTTGGTTTAAACAAAGAGCTTGCAAAAAAAATTTATTAATTTGGCTTATATATCATAGTGGATTGGCAATCAATATATGGTGGATTCAAGCATGTAAAGATATCTCACTATTATACCAATTCTATAATTTTGGACTTCATGAATTTAGCTTATATAGATTTTAGGCTTACCTCCAAGCCAAAAAAATATGGGATTGGGTCACTTTTCTATTAAATAAATTAGAAACCAGCCTCAAAAAAGTTGATCCATAGCCAATATTTTCATAGAAACAAACTATTTTTGTAGAAGATATCCCTTCCAAATTCAACAAGTTTAAAATAATATGGCCTTTATTATAAAGCAAATGCTTATAAAGAATATAGAAGCAATGTAATGACTTTTCATTCAATGGACAAACTTGAAATGAAAAAAAAAGTTGGAATATTAATCTAGTCTAATCTATTCAACTACAATAGAATGATGTAAAAGATTACACTAAGCATAGTAAATAAGGAAGTCAACAATATTAAAGCTTCACCATTAGGACCAAACATGGATGGCCAAAAAAATGTTAGATATTAGACATAACAAATCCATAAGTAGAATTTAATTCCTTTTTATGCATATATAATAGTACATAATAGTTTAGCAACTAACCTACCATAACACATAGATTGTTAAATGTGATAGTATTTTATCTACCACCTAGTTTTTTTTATTCTAAGATTTTTGATTGCTATGTACTTATCTTTTTAATTAATACAATGAAAATATCCTGACTATATCAATATATATATATATATATATATATATATATACATATATATACATAAACAAAAATTGGGATTTGGCGTCCATATGAATATTGTTGAGAAAACTTGATTCATTGATGGATTTTCAGACAACTTGATGTATATGATTATTGTTCAAACAACTTCATCCATAGATTTTACACCCTTGCCACTTCATTCATGTGGTCCCATTCATATGTTATCTATGTGTAAAAGTTTTTATTCATGAGTAAAAGAAAGATTAAGAGTGAAGGATATTCAAGCGGCTTATATAATTTGTTGTTATGGAAAGAGATTAAAATTGTCTTTAATAAAAACTCAAGTGATCATTACAATTAAGTAAGAAACTTGTAAATATGAAATATGTATTGTGATTGCATGTGTGTTTTTGTGGAGTAATTTACTTCTTTATTGTCTTTTTTCATAATAGTATCAAAGTCTTCAACTTGAGTTCTATTAATTTCTAAACTAAAGATTTTATTTATACAAATATTGTCTAAATAAGAGTTATAAGATCAAAGCAATCATCATCAAGTTCTAACAAATTAATAACATTTATTAATTGAATATGGATGTCTTCTTCTTTATATAAATTTTTTATTGACTATTTGACAATGCCAATGTCATCTTTATATGTACATAGCTCAAGATAAATATTTTTTATTTAAATAATAGTTAAAATTAATTTAAATTAGATAAATTGATTTAATTGGGCTCTATACTTGATGAGGTTTTTTTCTAAAGAAACTAAAATTTAGAATCTAATATCAATAGACATTGTAGTTGTAAATTGATTATTTAAAAATTAAAGAATAAAATATAATTTAAAAGCTTTTTAATTCGTTATTCTTTTAAATTACTTCAACTATCATTTTTCTAATAAAATAAGATAGTTATGCAACTCTTCATATAAATGTGTCTTATAAAGTAATACCATATAATCTACACTTCATACATGTATGCATGCAAAAGTTACAAATTCTATGTAGAAGTTGAAATTTTTTTTTAATCAATTGTACTTACTTTCAAATTTACCTTGTGAATAATCTTTAAGTGCAACTTATTTATTATAAATTAAAACATCATATTGATATTACTTCCATCATTTAATATAACTTTTAAAATAATTTTATGAACAATTTCCACATTTATTTCAATAAGTTCATATCCTCAATGCTTTACTTTTTATTCTTCTATTATATCTAATACCATGTCATTAATTTCAATCCTAGCTATTTCTTGTATATTCTTGATTTTTTATTATATAATCTCTTATTTTTTGAACTCTTAAATAAATAAAATTTTAAAAATATTAATTATACCTTTAAAAAATTCTTTACTATAAATCATAAGATTTTATAAAGATATAGATTTTATTAATTGTTTTATTTTTAAAAAAAAAATTAAAAATCTAGATCTCTTCTTTACCTCCAAATTGATACTTAAATTCATTAAGTTCAATTAGAGTAGATAGTTGTTCTTATTTTAGTTTTTGATATATTTCTTAGGTAATTTTTCTTACTTCAACAAATATAGGTGATTCTTTTGACATGTCCAAAGACATCTCATTTCTTTTACATTATATAGTAAATAAGCTTTATGTTGTAATTTCAAAAGGCATCACCTTTTCATTGCAACATTTTATTTTTTAAAGAAGATTAAAGATAAATAAATAAATAAATAATCATTATCACTTTAAGTAATCTTTTAAAAAAGTCCAATTTCTATAATTTTTTGTAGTTTTTTTTAAGTATTATTTTACAACCTTGGATAATAAATCTTTAATATTTTTTGAAGCATCAACAAATTATAATATTTATAAATAAATAAATACAACTTTAAAGATTAATAATCAAAATCATAAATAACTTAGAATTTATAGGCATGACTTATCGTAGCTTCAATTATTATTTGATGAAAACTATATGATTCAATTAATCTGTAAATAATCATAAGATTTACAATAAAATTTAAAAATCACATTAGAATACAATCACTATTTTAAAAATTATTTTTACTTTTATTATTTACAGATAATATACTTTTATCTGTGAATATATATATATATATATATATATACTCACATTATTTTCTAATACTTAAGATATTGATAAAGTTAAGTCAACGCTTTAAATTGTTGAAGTTTTAAAAATATCTTGCACAAAATAGGTTTGTGCAAAAAGACTTTGTTTCTTGTAGGAAAATAAAAGATGGACATAAGATAGCATAATTTGTAAATTATATTTTAATAATATCATAGCAACACATTAATGATGTCTATTAATTGATGACATCATAGATGGCATCACATGGACAAACAAACAAGAAACATTACTACTTTAATATGTTGACCATTCAACATTATCAGCTTTAATGAATTGAATGAATACAAAAGAAAAAACAAAACAAAACAAAACAAAAAAACAAAATGCTTTGGGCAAAGGGAAATGACACTATCCACATAAGCCAAGCAACAAATGCATAAATTAAAGTGAAAATCCAACATGTCACAATTCAACCCTACACTCTAACCCTAGATGAACTATCATGTTTCTGTGTATTATGTAGAGAAAGCTGTGTGAAGGTATGATGTTTGTGGCTCGCCATCAGTTGCAGTTGTCATAAGACTACATTGGAAGCAGATGGATTCTACCTGTTCAGAATGCTATCTTGTTCTTCCTTGCCACATCACATAGCTCATACTTTGCTGTTTAGGGTATTCCCTTCTGAAGCCATTTTCACTGGCAAACTGTACCAATTGAGAAGTATCCAATGCTGGTTGCTTCAAGCATATCAATGACCCAATTCCTCGTTCAACAATCCAGTATAGTATCAACAGAATCGCTTGGTCACAGTCCAAAAAAAAATGTATGTATATATATATACACATCACTCAATCTATCTGCGACTGTGGAATCAAGGAGCAAAACTTTGAAGAATGCTACTATCCTCCACAGAGACTTCTTAGTTTAGGGTTTGGAGGCAACACAGATAGCAATCCTCTCATCAGAAAAGTCTCCAAACGCTATGGTGTTGCTACATTCGAATGACTTACACTCTTGTCACCGTGGTGAACACCCTGCTTTTCACAACAATTCTGTTCACTTGAAATCCTGGAACTACCGTGAAGCCAGCACTAATGGAGATGGGAGTAAAATTATCATACTCACCGTCTGCATGCGGGACGACAGGCTCCATGTATTGCGAATCGAACATCTTCGCGTCTTGCACACGGAAAATCCGAGCATTGGGATGCAATGAAAATGCGAGCTTGTGCACAATGAATACAGACAACGCAAATCTGACAAAGCTCGAAGTCATTTTGAATTGCGGTTGATTACTGGATGCCAATCGTCTTCGGATACCATCAGCTGCAAAGACTTGGCCGAACAGCAAAGCTCCTAGGTTACGAGCACCAGGAGCCTCAGTGTGGGAGACGGCAGTAATAAGATCCTCTCGCTTCTTGATGCAAAACCTTCGGAATTCATTGTTGGTTGCGTCCTCAAATACAAGTTCTTCTGGGTTTTGTAAATCCTTAATATCCTTGTAACGCTGAAAATTCTCTTCCCGAGACTGCTCAGGGTCAAGGATTCCAAGCGCGTTGTCCTCGATATTGAAACATTCGTTCTCAAAGTCTGCAAACAGGACCTTACAAACGAGAGCTTGATATACGAACTTGGTGTGGGCGTCCCTTTCAAACAGCACAGACGGCTTCAGGCTTTTGGCCACGGTGGAGCACGGCACACCATCGTTCGACAAGGCCAACATCATAAGCTTGGTGAAGTTGCTGGATGTCGTATTCACTCTCTCCAAGGCTTTATAGAGAAGAGTCGGAGTAGGTCCCGTGTCCAAGAAGGACTGCCCGCCTGAGAAGTCATTCGAGTTCCGTTGTTCGGGAACTTGCAACTTCTTCTGGAGTTCTAGAATCTCGTTCTGGAGTTTTTGGATCTGCTCATCTTTTGCAGCGCTGTCTTTCTCAAGTTTTTGAATCTTACTCCTCGGATTAACACAGTCTTCCTTAGACTCGGTTCTCTGACGCTTATTCATAGCGATGGCGATCACCTTGCAGCTATCTCCGAGCTTCTGTCTATCTAGGTCAAAATCCTAAAATCCACACTCTCTTGCTCAAATGTCCAAGTTCTGGACCGAATGTGTTCAATAACATCTCCACACAATCCCTCTCAAAACCCACCTGTCTGAACTCCAAGTGCCGCAAACTACACAGTACCCTAAAACACTCATTCCATGATCATTCACAGTTCTCTAGAAATTACGAGACATTGCACACATTACACATGGTAATTGGTCTCCATTCTAAGGAATCCCTCCTATCCACAACAACAATGTAGGTTAAGCGCACCATTGTTAAATCTTTAGTTTTACAATTTCAAGCAATCGCAAGGGTCTCACCGAAATTGAACGCGAAGTGATTGCTGTGTCCCTCAGCGTAGTACTTATCTCAACCTTGTCGGACCACCTACGAGTTGCTTCCACGCGTTTTCAAATATCGAAATGATTTACCGATTAATGGAGCAATAGTGCGAAAGCCTGAGGGCAGCACACATCGAATACCTTCGGAAATTTTCTCACTGTTTCCACAGTGCAGTAGACTTGATGCCTGCAGCGGCACGTGTAACTAAAAGGAACAAACCTTTCGGATCCTGTTTTTGAACATTCCACGGACTGCTCCGTCGCCATTGTTTGAGATTCATCGTCATTAAGTTTTGCATCCATTCCGTTCTACTCTGTTCGGCTTCGGCGAGGCGTGCCTTGGTTGGCAGCTTTTCGGCGACCGTACGCGGCACAATACCAAGGCAACTGTTACAGGTAGTAAAGAAACAAGATGTAGGCTCTTATGATCAAAATATAAATTGAAACTATTATTTGCAAATGTGAGTATGTACAAGACTGTGAATGTTACAGCCCAGCCTGTCATCCTGGCCGGGCTAAAAGTTCAAAAATATTCATCTGATTCCGCAGAGAGCCAATTTGCTGGATCGAAGCGACTAAGTTGGAGCCTATTACCCGATTTTCCCTTCCTACGACCTTTCTCTATCCTACGAAGTGATCTTTTCCCATCACCCGCTACGCATGAGTCAGTGTTGCTTCTCTTTCTGCCTCTTTGCTTCTCGCCGTGTAACATGTTTACTTGGGACTGCGGTTCCTCCAGTTGCTCAATACGGCTAGCTAAATTGTGAATAATGTCGTTCTGTTGTTTGCCCCAATGTAAGACTCTCCCAACTACATCCTTGAGTTTTCGATTTTCGTCAAGAAGTTGTTGGAGCAGCGCAGGGTTAGACAAGGCTTCATTGTTGTCAGCAGATAAAGACTGGGAATGGCCTTCTTGTAGACTCTTGCAACATTGAGGTGCCAGAGAAGCAGCCTGAGGAGTAATCAGAGGAGTACCTGCTGGAATCATACGCCGATTGTCTAGGTCCACTGACCCAGCATCAGTCTCTCTCTCTTCCAGACATGTAGAAACGTCAAGATTATCACGACCCAAGTCACAGCATGATAACCTATCGAGTTCAGGCTTTACAAGTACATTCGACGGCTCCTCTGCTTCCCCTTCCCTCACGTTATGTTCCATGACGTGAACCTCATCATTCTCAACAGAAACTATCGAATCACTTTCCTTTGCCGTTGATTCATCAGCAACAACTCTTGAGGGTTCACTTGTCACAATATTGTCCAATTGACAGGACTCCCGATTGCCACCTTCAACATTCATAGATGGTACACTTTCCAAAGAATGTGACTTAGCTTCGACATTTTCTACTAAGTCGACAGTCGGCTCCCCCACGACCTCGTTTTCCACATCCATTGGAACATCAGCAGAGGGCTCTGTCAATCTCGACTCCAAACCATCACTTACTATGGAATCCACGATCTCGCCCATTGAACTGTGAAGTAAGCCGTCCTGATCATGATGACTGGTAGAAATTGAGGTAACAAGCTCTTCAAGTGCCTGCTGCTCAGATACTACATCCTCGATGACCTTGATACCGTTAGAATCTTTCTCACGTAGCTTGTTCTTCGCTGCAACTGCAGCATCGTAGTCCACTGCTTTTTGGGGCTCTGAGATAGCGTCGATACCATCCTCATTCATTGCTGCCTCCACAGAATCAAAATTTTCCGATGCACTCATTCTCTCCGGAATGCTTTCCTCAATTTCCATTTCCTTTACGCCTTCTGCAGCGGGAGTATCTTCGCCGTTATCAATTAGTTTCGACCCTTCATTCGAAAAACCGAGATTGTCACCATTCTCCTCAACCACGGGTGAGTCGTTTACGTCTTCATCTTCAGAGGCATCTGAAATAGAATCGAGCTTCTCCTGAAACTTTATCAATTCTTTGGCCACTGACTTGCGCACGAGACGGACGTCCGGATGCGCACCTTGCAATTGATCCAACCGTAGCAGCAATGCCATAATGCCTTCTGTCCACTTCAGTCTCTCCGGCGGGTCATTACAAATTCTTTTTTTCTGCTGTTCTCCTTGAAACTTGAGCTCGAAATTCTCCAGCTCCTCCTTAACTTTCCTAATCAATTTCAAATGCTTTAGAGGCTCAGTCTTACGCACACAATAACCACGATACACAGCTTGCACCTTCGTTGCTGCAGTCATCTCACTCTCGAACTTCCTAACACGAGGCGGAACTTCTGCTTGCACAACTTTCTGCGTCACCGCCTCGACTGCACTTCCATCTGTGACAGGAATGGTCCTCACTGTCTTCTTGCTCGGTGTTTCCTCGACCTTAGTCGGATAGGTCCAATCCTCCGGCACCCTCGAATAACCATAACTATCATTTACAGGAGCTCTTGGACGATAATACCAAGCTCTCGGCTGCGCCCGAGGATACACATACGCACTGCTGTAAGGATCCCAAATGTTATCAAAATATCCTCCCCCCATTAGCCACTGCAGAGAAAAATATCTACTGTCTCACTTGAAAACACCACCAGCTCGATCAGAAAACAAGACGCTCCAAATTCAACGGGATTTACAACTACGATTGCACCAAATCCAAGATGCGACCACTACCCTTAAGATACTTGCGAGTACGCTAAGCAACACAGCGTGAGACAGAATTGAAGAAGCTAGACATATTATGGAATTTGTCGAAGCGAAGCGGTCAACTTGTAAGCGAAACGGCGAAGCGTCAGTGGAGGTCTCTAGAACAGAGCAGTTGATCGCGCCTTCAAGCATGTTCTGGAACATTCAGCTTCAGTCGAGTCGGAAGCTCCCGTGGCACTTGCCACGTAGGCTAAAAATATCTTACATGTACAGTCACGTAAGACTCAAATATTAAACTGATTAGTATCTCAGCCTGGATATATGCCCGGGTATCGAAGAATCTCGAAGCTTCGGCTTCTCTCCTCACTGTTGTCGTCTGTCCACGGAAAATCTTGTGATCTTCGTATGGAGTTGCACTTAACTGCGATATTAACAAGGGCGTCTCAATCTCGGCGTGGAAATGGTTTTGTATTGTTTTATAGTTTTTAGATCTATTGTTACAGAAGAAAGAGTAATCACTCAATTGTTGATGTGCGACGCACTTGCTCCAAATTCGAAAATCGGTCAACGGGCATTGCGTGGCGCTCTCCGACAGTGTTTGAAGCACTATTTTTTCAGTCTTGTCGCAGGTTTTGAGTTACGCTGCAGTTTTTGCCAATTCAATTTTGAACTCCAGTAAATTCATTAGGGTTTGGTACTTTCGAGTTACATTCTCTCTCTCGTGCATGTTCTGCTCAATCTTGCTGATTTGTTTACAGAGTTTTGGGCTTGCAATGGTAAGTGCGAATGGTTCTGAGTTTTAGGCAGATGAAATTGTATGTATAGGATTTGAGTGTTCGCCGTTTGGTGTTGTTTCACTCCTTTGTAGAGGATTTGTAACATTATGTAATCTATATTGAATTAATTGTTTTTATTTTATAGTAGTTTTGAAACGATTTAATTATTGAAGAAAAGTAATTGTGTATTGTTGTGCATTAGGAAAAAATGTGACATGTGGATTGGCAAAAAACTACTAAATGCTGTATTCATTAAAATTTAATTTAAATGTATTGTATAAATTTAAACGTATAAAAGTTTCAATTATTAATATTATATAGTAAAAATAGTTATGTGTACTTCTTAGGAATCCAATCAATCCAAACGTAAGTATTGCCAAATGTTATTAGAGTTATTTTTAAAAAAACCAAACTACAGAATTTAATAAATAAATAAATAAATAAGTAAATGATATATTTTTAAAAAAATATGTAAGTAAATAGAAGTGAAAATGTTCATGAAACATTAGTTAATTTGAATAACCTTTAAATCGTGAGTTACTATGTATTTATTTCCATGTTATCATAAAGATGTTTTAGTTTGTATACAAAGTTACAATTATATTCAAGAAGAGTTTGTACTTGATGTGATAATTGCATTATTATGTAGTCAGATTTTTTAAAAATTCATTTAAATGTGTGATTTAAATAATATTAATATTGAAACTATATTCAAATTTTATACAATATTTACACCTCTTATTTACATTGCTTTAAGTGTATTTTGTATACTATAGTTACAACTTTTTTTTCTTTTTTTTTTCTTTTTTTTTTTTTTTTTTTTTTAAATTCAACTTTCTGCCAACCATTCTTAGAAGCTACTATGTTACAATCCTACCAAACATTAATCCTTCCACAATTGTTTGATTTTTTATCCAAATAGGTTTGCCAAGTTACAATTGTTAAGGAAAATTCAATGAACTTATGAGTTCTAAAATTATCATGTCCTCTTACTTTTTTCAAAAATTTTAAAATTCGATTCAGCAAATAAAAAATAAAAAAATAAAAAAATAAAAGAAAAAAGAAAAAAGAAAAAAGAAATATATATATATATATATATATATATATATATATATATTTTAATTTAAAAAAAAAATCTTCTTCCTCTTTTATTTTATTTAATTTATTAATTTATTTGATTTTTATTAAACATGTTTGTGTGATTTTTACTTATATTTGTTACATTGTGATTTTTTATTATGTTGTATATTGTTATGCATCAATAATTCACTTTAACATTTTAATCCCTGAGCAAAGCCCCCAATGCTAGTGGTGTATATATTATTTTTTTTGAACTACAATATTTTGTTATAATATTTTTTGGCTTTACTTTGTGTATACAATTCTCAATAACCATTAATTAAAAGAATCAGTAAATATTTAAATAAAATAATGTGCAAATGTTGAATCTGAATTCGTTGAATTTTTCTATTCAAAATTAAATCAAAATTAAATCAAAATTAAATCAGTGAATTTATCATTTAAAATTTATTATTTTTATCATGACCCCAACTAGAGCTGGGCACTTAAGGCAAACACCTGGGAACCAGCACGCGCCACAAGGAGAACCTACTTCAGCATCAGAGAATGGATGAACGAATTCATCATCTGTATTCATGGATGAAGGTAGGGCTGGGCTGCGGGGCTTGGTCACCTTCAACCATACACATCGAAGAGCTTCTTCAGAGCTCTCTGGCCATAGTGCGGAGCTCATCTTTCTCTCTCGCCACAGTGCGGAGCACCCGCTTGTTAATTCAATCCATCGTTGCAGCGTGCACTCACCTCCTTCCTGGCTCCGCCCTCCGGCTTCTTATCGCCCGTGTGACGTCGCGGCGTCAACATGGCGTCCCGTTTTTGGACTCAAAACGTAAGTTCTTTCACTTGGGATTCACGGTCATGTGCATGTTTTTTTTCTAGGGTTTCTCATTTTGTGGTTATCTTATTTCTACTTAACTTTGTACTCGTTGTTGTCTTCTTTGGCTGCCCTCCCCTGCATTTTTCTGAATTACTGGAGTTAATTGCAGAGTGATAGCGAAAGTGAGGAGGAGGAGGAGGTGCCTGACTTCGAAGATGATATCCCTATTGGTGGTGGTGAAGGAGGAGGTGCTGCTGCCTCCAAGTACCTCCAGGCTGACTCGGACAGCGATGAATCCGACGATGGGGGTCCTCGGATGGTTCGTTCTGCCAAGGACAAGCGATTTGACGAGCTGGCGCAGACCACAGAGCAGATGAAAAATTACATGAAGATCAATGATTGGGTACAGCTGCAAGAAAGTTTTGAGCGGTTGAACAAGCAGTTGGAGAAGGTGAATCGGGTGATGGAGTCTGTGACCGCTCCCCGAATTTACATCAAGGCTCTTGTGATGCTTGAGGATTTTTTGAACACTACTCTATTGAACAAGGATGCTAAGAAGAAGATGAGTCCCAGCAATGCTAAGTCATTGAATTATATGAAGCAGAAGTTGAAGAAGAATAACAAATTGTATGAAGTTGATATTGAGAAATTTAGGGAAAACCCTGAGTCAGAGTTGGAGGAAGAGGTAGATGATGACGAGGATGCGGAATCCGCTGATGGATTCAGCGACGATGACATTGTGGAACGCACAATGAACTCGGATCAAGAGGACGAGGAGCAGGAGGACGATGGAGGGGGCTGGACGTCTGCTGAAAAGAAGCCGAAAGAGATGTTCCCGAAGCTAGATCCCGGCCAGATTTCATGGGAGATGGTGGACAAGAAGCTGAAGGAAGTCATCTTAGCTCGTGGACGCAAGGGTACAGACCGTGCCGAGCAGGTGGAGCAGTTGTCTTACCTTGCTAGGTGTGCGAAGACGCCTGCTCAAAAGCTGGAGGTGATGGTGCACGTAGTGTCCGCGCAGTTTGACGTAAACCCGAGCTTGAGCACACATATGCCAATTGCTGTATGGAAGAAGTGCGTGCAGAACGTGCTGGTGATTTTGGACATTCTTGCCCAATATCCGAACCTTGTTATGGACGAGTCTTCGGAACCAGAGGCTGAGAACGAAACAGAGAAGGGAGCAGACCACGATGGACCCATTCACGTGTGGGGTAATGTGGTTGCGCTTTTGGAGCGGATAGATGACGAGTTGTTCAAGAGTCTGCAGTGCATCGACCCACACACGAAGGATTACGTAGAGCGCCTGCGGGACGAGCCCTTGTTTATGACATTAGCCCAGAACGTGCAGACATATGTGGAGAGACTGGGTGACATGAAGGCAGCCGCTCGTGTTGCTCTTAGGCGGGTGGAGCATGTGTACTACAAGCCGCAGGAGGTATATGAGGCGATGAGGAAGCTTTCGGAGCTGCAGGGCCGTTCAGGTGGCGCAGCTGTGGAGAGTGCAGCAGATGAGGAGGGTGAGGATAAAGATTCAGATATCACGGCCAAGACAGTGACAGAGGCGAAGGGTCCTGTTTCTTTCGTGATAACCCCAGAAATCGTTCCCCGCAGGCCCTCGTTTCCGAGCGTTAACAGGAAGCTGATGGACCAGCTGGTGACGTTGATTTACAAGCACGGGGATGAGCGGACGAAGGCTCGGGCAATGCTGTGCGATATTTATCAGCATGCTATTTCTGACGAGTTTTACACTGCACGGGACCTGCTGTTGATGAGCCATTTGCAGGAGTCGGTGATGAACATGGACATTTCTACCCAAATTCTATTCAACAGAGCGATGGCGCAGCTAGGGTTGTGCGCATTTCGCCAGTCGTTGATGACTGAGGCACATAATTGTCTCTCGGAGCTGTATGCCGGGGGTCGCGTGAAGGAGTTGTTGGCGCAGGGGGTGCAACAGAGTCGTTACCACGAGAAGAATCCCGAGCAGGAGAAGCTGGAGAGGAGGCGTCAGATGCCGTTTCATATGCACATCAATCTTGAGCTCTTGGAGGCAGTGCATCTGATCACTGCAATGTTATTGGAGGTGCCGAACATGGCCTCAAGCGTGCATGACATGAAGCGTAAGGTGATCAGCAAGCCATTTCGGAGGCTACTGGACATCAATGGGAAGCAGTCGTTCACGGGGCCTCCTGAGAACGTGCGTGACCACGTGATGACAGCAACGCGGTCATTGAGCAAAGGGGAGTGGAGGAAGGCAGTAGCAGTGATCCAGAGCATGGACGTCTGGAAGCTACTGGGACAGCGGGAGGCTATCATGGAGATGTTGCAGAGCAAAATGCAAGAGGAGGCTCTGCGGACGTACATATTCACGTACTCTCCTTACTTCGATTCATTCAGCCTGGACCAGCTGATGGTGATCTTTGGATTGCCGGAGGCCCAGGTGCATAGCATTGTGAGCAAGATGATTATCGCAGAGGAGCTGCACGCGAGCTGGGATCAGCCCACGCGGTGCATAGTGACTCATAACGTAGAACCCACTCGGCTGCAGGCATTGGCCTCTCAGTTTGCTGAGAAGTTGAATGTGCTCGTGGAGAGTAATGAGAAGGCTTTTGATGCCCGCACGGGCGGTGGTGGCTTGGAGTCCATGGGACGACGCAACAAAGATGGCCAGGACTACGCCGATGCCGCTGGTGGCAGACGTGGGGGAGATTTTGGAGGAGGCCGTGGTGGTTTTAGGAGCAACCGAGGCGGTCGACGTGACAATCAAGGCGGCGGTCGAGGCGCTCGAGACAACCAGGGAGGTTACAGCAACTACAATCGTGGTAACCAAGGAGGGCGGAACTACAACACTGGCTACCAGAGCACACGTTACCAGGATGCGTACAGCAGTCTGGGCCGAACACCTTACCAGACAGGGCCAACATCTGGGGGTATCAACCGGGGAGTTCAACAAGCAGACGCTGCTGGTCGTATGGTTAGTTTGTCAAGGGTAGGTGATAGCCGCTTCTGATTGTTGTAATTATAGAGCTGACTGAATACCTTTCATGTACTATCAATAGTTTCAGATGAAGTTTAGTTACACGCATTAGTGTTCATCCGATTCTAGATTCGGAGAGCCTGTTAATTTCCACATCATTAGCTTGGCATACATCACATTCTGTGATATCATTTTTAGGTTCCTGTCTTTCGCATATGGCAAGGTTCCGCAGCACGATTGATAGCGTAGTGGATGGTCGGTAGGAAGTGGGGTCTACTGTTATTTTTGTATCGTATTATTGCGCACGGGTTAGGGTCTTCTCTTCCATCCCGGTCTATTTGATTAGACTGCTTTTTGTAGCTGCTATTTTCTACTGTTTGTCATTGTGATTTGATCTGAAGAGTTCTTGCTGGTGTGTACCTAAATCAATTTCAAAACAGAGCAGAGATCAATTTGCCAAGCGATTTTTTTTGTAGTGTGATGATATCATTTGTGTAATTCTACAACAGTTTTAATACTAAAAAGATCCAAGTTTATGCCACTCTCCTCCAAGTAGATTCTGGAATGATTAATTGGTCAAAAAGTGGTAGACACAACGGCATCTATATTAACCATTGTAACGTCGATTTCTCCTGCTGCTGGTTTTCTATCTCGATGACGAACTTTGATGTCTAATGGCCGCGGTCCTAACAATTCATGGTCTATGGGTGCATCATTAGCCTCGCTGACCCTCAACACTGCATCATAGACGCTGCATGAAATTGGTAATCCCAGATTCCGCATTTTGATGTAATAAGAAGTGGCAAGTTGCCAATTACCCTCACTCGCCAACGCTCCAATGACCTACAAGGAGGACAGTGTGATACAATTATTCAGTACCAAGTAGCACGAATTGGTTGCGACAACACGACACCTAAGTGCAAGGGGGTGTTCTGGAAAGTTTGAAGCAAAGATTCCTTGTTCGAAAGAATTCCACATCTAACACATATTCTTGTGGTACGTTGGAGTTTCATGGCCACAGGATACCAGGATGGACAGCGAAAGGAAATTGAAAGCTAAAAGAGCAAGGGGTGGAGTCATTTCAAAGGTTTCCTATGTTGGAAGCTACCACTCAACTATGGGAGATGCGCAACAGATTCCAAAATTGAAACCTTAGGTGTGTGCTCGAGTGTCAATTTAAAATGTATTCCTCCAACTTAAACTCATGGTGATGCATTAAAGCAAGCTAAGTTAAAACTTTCAGCCTCTCGAAAGTGTAAAGATGGAAGAATGATTACCTGGGAATAAGTGATACTATCTGGTTCAACAGAAGAAGCCTCCATCTGCTGCAACCATTTCACAGCACCCTGTCCATCACTAGCCCGTGCACAAGATGTTATCATTGCGTTGTAGGTTACAACAGTAGGCTCCATACCGCTGCGTTGCATATCGTCAAATAGGTCTGCTGCTTCTCCATAATTGCCTGATTTCCCTCGTACTGTAATCATGGTCGTGTAAGCATACTCATTTGGCTTCGTGCCTACCTTATGCATGTGTTTCCAAACCTGTAAAAAAAAAAAAAACAAAACAAAAACAAAAAAAAAACAATCCAGTTTTATTCTTCTGAACATCCTCAGCATCTTGTTATTTAGGGTAGGGTAGATATAAAGCGATTGAAAAGAATGCATTTCACCAGTCAGAACACAAGTCTCTCAAGTGCTAAGGCTAAATCTGAAGCTTCAAGTACGATGGGTTTCAACATGTTGTCTGAAGCTTTACGAAATGATGATAACAGCCAATCTCCGCGTGTACCTGCTCCGCTTGACTGGTTAAGTTCCCTTTCTCAAGAGCACTTAGCAAGGCGCCATAGGATAATACACCTGGTTGCTGTCCAGCTGCTGTCATCCTCTGAAATACCTCAATAGCAGCAGCAGGTTTATGGGCTCTCCCGCACGCTATTAGTGCAGCATTCCATGCAAACGAATCAGGTTTGATCCCCTTTTCATGCATCTTGTCTAGTAGCTGCAAAGCCCACTTCCATATCCCTCGCTTGCCAGCAGAGTTCAATAAAATTTGAAAATGTGATAGAAGCAGTCGATGCGTAGTCTCCTCTGGGGGTGGCCCCACACTCATCATGTGTTCATAAACCCCAAGAGCAGCCCACCATCTCTTTGCCTTCCCTAAAAGCCTGATGATATGATTACACAGCGAGACATTCAAGTAAAATCCTTGCTCCCGCATGTTGAAGTAGAGCCACTTTGCAGGGTAGTAATCTATCACCCGCTGCCCACACGCTCGAATCAAGTCTCTACACATTTTCTCATCCAATCGTATCTCAGCTTGCCGCATTCCTGCGAAGAGCTGACCTAATTCTTTTATAGTACTTGTATCACTACTCAGCCAACTCCATATCCGCCGGTAACACAATTGCATTACAAAAACAGCAAGTTCCTGCCTCTGCTCCTTCTCTCGTTTCAGCTTCGGACGCCCATTCTCTGACCCACTTCTTTCCTGATGCACTAAATCTCTATACAACTCCAGCACACGATCACACTTCCCACTACGGGCAAGGGCCTGAATCGTTGTCCTGTACGTGAACAGGTCAGGAACCATTCCTGTTGTTCTAAGATCCTCATAAACTTTCAGTGCTTCATCGGGCCGCCCTTGCTGCTCATACATACTAATTACCGTGTTGCAAGTCACAATATCCGAGGAAATGCCATTCTCTCTCATTTCCTCTAAGATCATGGTCGCCATCTCGTAGCAGTAGTTCGCCTTCAAAACCCCTAACAAAGAATTGTAAGTGAACACATTTGGCCGATCTATAGTACCATCACCACCTTCTCTTCGCTGCAACCATCGTAAAAGGGCCACTGCGGCTTGTGGTTTCTTCTCCATACCCAACTTCTGAATAACAGAAGTAAAAATTGACATTTGAAATTCTAAATTCCCCACTATAGCACCTGCAGTTTCTTCATCCTTAACACCGCGGAGAGCCCAGGTGAGGGCCCTCACCACAGGCGTGGAATCTCTATCCGTTACTCTTCGACTACGAGTTTCCTGCTGTATACGCCGCACTAAAGATTCATTATTCTTTGTACTTTTCTGATGACCAAACCTGCTCTTCTCAGGCTGCTTATTATCCCCGTCCACATAAGACAAGATGCTTCCGAGCAATTTGGACGTGTCTGTCGACTGGGGTCGAAGGGACTCGACTACAAAACTCGGGGAGAAAGTGACAAAGAACCCACAGCTGATGTAACTCTTACACTGCAGCTTCGGCCCAATTCGGCAAGAAAGCAAAGAACTGAACGCGGAAGCTGGAGCAGAGAAATGCACACAGTGGTATACGCTCGGAGCCATATCCGTCCTCAATTTCAGCTATGGCTTCCAAGCACGAGACTAAACTCTACTATGCATCATCGTTTCCTACACTGGACCCATCTCCCCACTTCCCAATCCACCCCAAGCCTACGTCCCCAAGCGGCGAAACTTCAACACCGTGGTCCGCCACGCCATTCATTCTACGAAAAACACCGAACCCGGCTCCGTAACGCGCCGCGCGAGCGTGCTTCCGCCGTAGTTACAACATCCGCGCTGCCTCGCTTCATAACTGCCTTGCACGATCATGAAATGTCATCAAATCACGTCTCGCGCTCTCGCCTCGTCGATGCCGAAACCGGCTGCTCCCCGAGCACGGGCGAGGCCTATCCGAAAGCTTCTCCGCTGAAGCGATCTCGGCCTTTGATTTTAGCCTTAGATCGGACGGATCAGGGTGCGTGGAATGGAGAGGTTCCAGTTAGAATGACGTCCGAGCATCAGGGGCAACGGAAATGGAATGGTATACATTCATCCAATAGATGATAACGAGAAACATTAGCCTCGTCTATCTTCGTTTGGACGGATCGTCGGAGCTGAAGATCTCGTCTGTTGTTTGGAATATGCATTACATTTTCTGCAT
This sequence comes from Physcomitrellopsis africana, assembly GCA_036785485.1. Classification (NCBI taxonomy): domain Eukaryota; kingdom Viridiplantae; phylum Streptophyta; class Bryopsida; order Funariales; family Funariaceae; genus Physcomitrellopsis; species Physcomitrellopsis africana. The sequence continues at coordinate 204,386 of JAWRVF010000566.1, forward strand.
TGAAGGACTTCTCTTGTTCAAGTGCAAAAATTTAAAGAGGTGGGTAATGGATTTTTTAATATATATATATATATATATATATATATATTAATCATAATTATTTTGTAGAATAATATCAAATATAAACTTCCATGTATGTTTATAATGAATACATGGAGTGTCAGTACCCTTCTTGTATTAAACGCATTGTGTTATATTAGGAATGATAATTATGGCTTTGAAGGTTTAAACCTAGTGAATGTTGCAAGAGTGTGCTAAAAAACAAGGCGAAGTATGGCGAATTTCTTATCGAATATTCCAGTTGCATACCAATATTCAAAAACAGATGTAAACAATTAGAAGTTGCACAACTCTATAGTATTAATTCAAGAAAAGGATGCATATGTTAACAAAAAATATGTACACACATATATATCAAGAAAAATCAAAATAAAAACTTCCATATAGAAAACATGCATTTTTTTTTTTATTAAAGTACTAAAAGAGTAGAAATACACAATTTTTAAAAAATTTAAGAAAAAAGTGCTGGTATAAAAAATTATCATTGATTTTTATTTTTCATACTTTACTATTAAAATTTTAATGAACCTTTTAGTAACACAAGAAATCTTTTTCAGAATTTTTTCATATCTGCAAGATTATTTGAACAAAAATTTAAAAAGCATCAATAGTGTGAAGATATTCAGATACAGTTTTTTTGATTTGTACAATTACCAAACAAAAAAAAATATATTTGTCTAACATATTTTAAGAATGTATCTTCATTTTTTTATGCTATCCAAATAATTTAATTAAAATCCTTATACTTTCAATATTAATAATTATTTGTTTGTGACATAAATGTAAAAAAATATATATTATTTTGAATAATTATTTTGCATAGCAACAGATTTGTATTCAAAAATTTCTAAATACAAAAAAATCTTTTTTCAAAAATTCTGATATACTTTATTCATTATTATTCAAATAATAAAACATTCAGTGAAATTCATTTCTTGACCCTATGGGGCTGCAGATATGAGACCAGCATTCATGTCACGAGGAATAATTAAAAGTTTATTTTCAGAAATCTCATCCAGTTTCTCAATTTTATTACCACATTTTGTCAACACACTTACTGTTAAAGAACTAGAAGTTAGAAGCCACAACACTTAGCATCAGCAAGGTTGTACACAAAGAGAAGTGTGGAATGAGATAACTCTCATTTCCAACTTCTTTTACTTATAGGTTGCTGTCCTAATAGACAACTTCCATTCATTCTTTCTTACATTTATCCAAACTACCATTAAGACATCCTTTTACAACTCACCTACTGTTAGGGACATAGTCTTAGAACCTTCTAGAAATTAGAACATTCTAGAAGCAAGTCCTTGGAACCTTCTAGAAGTTTCCATTAGCAGTTAGTAGAAGTTTCTTGAGAAGCTTCCTAGTTAGTGGAAGTTGCTTGAGAAGCTTCTTAATTCATGGAAGCTACTCGAGAAGCTTCCTAAGTTGTTAAAAGTCGCTCAAGAAGTTTCTTATTTAGAAGTATATATAGGAGTCGAGGCTGAAGAGTTCTTCAGTCTCGACAACACATCTCTTGGAGCTCTAGCTCACCTCTCTGGTGTTGCTCTTGTACTCATCTGATCAATCTAGTTCTTGCCAGTTCTCTTTGAAATTCTTGTTTAGATTTCCTCTTCGTATTCTGTGTCCGTGACAGTTTGTCGAGACTGCTCTCATCTCAGATATTAGAGCTAGTCCTTCTTGTTAGAGTGTGGATTACCCCTCTTCTTGAAGGTATACTAGTATTTTAGAGGTTGCGGATTACCCTCCTTTAAACTGATATCTCTCCCATTACAATATTGGAGTCTTATTCTTCTTGGAGAGAGTGGATTACCTCTCTTCTTGAAGGATTTTAGACGTTTTAGAGGTTGCGGAGTACCCTCCTCTAAACCAATATTTTCTTCTTCGTAGAATCAATTATTTCTCTCTTTTAGAATGGCTGGAGATCAAGGGATTAATATGACTGAAAGTTTGGAGTCCAAGTTGGACGCCATTATGAATGCCCTTGCTATGTTATCGCAAAGAACTGCGGAGATTGAAGGAGCGTTTGCAAGACTTCATAATGATGGAGCACCTGGAGTAACACAATCTAGAATTCATCAACCTCAAGTTTCTGCACCAGAAGAAACAACTTTACTTGTAATTCGACAAGAACCACTAGTTCTACAATGAAAGGAGCCTCGAGTTAGCCTTCCAGATAAGTTCGATGGTACATGCTCCAAGTTTGAAGGTTTTGTCAATCAAATCAAGTTAATAACAATTTTACAGCCTGAACGCTATCCAACGGAGGAGTCACATGTTGGACTGGTTGGAACCCTACTTACGAGGCAGGCTCTATCATGGTTTGCTCCTTTATTCGAGAAGAGATCATCAATTTTGAACAACTTTGAAACTTTTTTGGAAGCGTTTGCGGAAGCATTTGGCGAGCATGAGAAGGCTCGATGGGCTACAACAAAGATTTGATCACTACGACAAGGGACACGCTCTGCATCAGTTTATGCATCAAACTTCAGACAATTAGCATGTGACATCAACTGGGATGAAGAAGCATTGACGAGTCAATTTTATTGGGGTTTGAGGGATGATGTGAAGGATTTGCAATTATCTCTTCCTGATCCACGAATGCTCAACGAAGCCATTAGCCAAGCTGTGAAGTGTGACAACCGCCTATTTCAGCGTCGCCAAGACCAACGCTCAAGACAACATGTGACTCGTCACGCCTCAACCATGTCAGCAAGCAGTTTGAATTCACTTTCCGAGACGGACGACATGTAAATTGATGCGGTACGTGTCAAATCCCTCACTCCAGAAGAGAAGAAGCGGCGCATGGAGGAAGGACTATGCTTATATTGCGGTGAAGAAGGCCACAAGGTTGGAAATTGCCCCAAGAAGCAGAATCGACGCATTGTCAAGATCAGAGGCATGTTTTTTCAGGAAAACGAAAATGCCCAGCCACAATAGGAACCGTGCGATTGGACAGTCAAAAATCGCAACAACAATCAGGTTCCTCCCTCTCTGCCCAACCTGCCCTTTGTTTTACAATCCCTTTGTTTTTTGGTCCTCAGAAGCTTAAAACCTTAGCATTATTAGATTCAGGAGCATCCGCTTGTTTCTTAGACGAAGAATATGCTAAACATCATAAGATCCCTCTAGTACGGAAACCTAAACCTGTTTACGTAGAAGTCATAGATGGACGACCTTTACTGTCTGGTAGTGTCACTCATGAATCAGAACCTATAGAAATAGCATTTAAGGACCATAGTAGTTATATTATCTTCAACATTATAAAGACTCCGTCAAGTCCTATTATTCTTGGTCTTTCCTGGTTGGAAAAGTATAATCCAACCATAGATTGGAGGTTACGAAAGATAACATTTCCAATAGAACGTTCCGAGAGTAAACTAGTTAGAAGACTCCAAATCAAAAAATCTTTATTTATTGGAGCAAGAGCATTTGTAAGATCGTCCAAGGAAGGTACACCGTTTGTCATTTATGCGACTCCAATCAGCGAAGAGAAGATTTCGACAACAAATATACCTGAACAATATAAAGATTTTCAAGATGTGTTTCAAAAGAAGAATGCTGATATGCTATCGGAGCACCGACCATATGATTATGCCATAGACTTGCAAGAAGGAGCACAATCCCCTTTTGGCCCAATCTACAATTTGTCACAGACGGAATTGGCAGAATTGCGGAAGTACATTGATGAGAATCTAGCTAAGAATTTCATTCGCCATTCGAAGTCACCAGCTAGAGCACCAATCTTATTTGTAAAAAAGAAGGATGGCTCGCTACGGATGTGCGTGGACTATCGAGGTCTCAACAAGATAACAAAGAAGAATCGTTGCCCGTTACCCTTGATATCTGGTCTTCTTGAACAACTTGGACGGGCAAGGATCTTTACAAAAATCGATCTAAGAGGAGCCTACAACCTTGTACAAATTAAAAAAGGAGACGAATGGAAGACAGCTTTCCGTACAAGGTATGGCCATTTCGAGTATAATGTCATGCCTTTTGGTCTTACCAATGCTCCGGCAGTTTTTCAACACATGATGAATGACATCTTCCGGGAGCATCTTGACGATTTTGTTGTCATCTATCTGGATGATATTCTGATATTTTCTAAGAACAAAAAAGAGCATGAAAAGCATGTTCGTCTCGTCCTTGAAAAACTACGTGAGCGAGGACTCTACGCCAAGTTGGAGAAGTGCTTATTTCACCAAACTGAGATGGAGTTTTTGGGATTCATCGCGACTACAGAAGGCTTGAAAATGGATCCCAAGAAAGTGGAAGCAATCGTGTCGTGGGAGGTTCCGAAGACGGTTAGAGACGTATAATATTTTCTTGATTTTGCTAACTTCTATCGGATTTTTATTAAGAATTATTCCCAAGTTGCTGCTCCACTCACTTGGTTGACGTGTAAGGACAAGCTTGAATGGGGACTCCTAGTAGAGAAAGCATTTCAAGATCTTAAGATGGCGTTTACAACGGCTCCGATCTTGGTCCACCCGGATTTTGCAAAGGCCTTTTATTTGGAAACCGATGCTTCGGATTTTGCTTTGGGAGCCGTACTTTCACAGATGGGTGCTGATGAAAAGCTCCATCCAGTTGCATTCTATTCTCGAAAGTTCTCTGCTGCTGAGATCAACTATGAGATCCACGATAAGGAGCTTCTTGTTATAGTGGATTCTTTCCAAGAGTGGCGTCACTTTCTCGAAGGAGCGGCACATCCGGTAACCATATACACGGATCACAAGAATTTGGAATATTTCATGTCGGCTCGAATTTTGAATCGGCGTCAAGCTCAATGGAATATGTTGGTATCCAGATTCAACTTTGTTATCACTTATTGATCTGGAAAGCAACAAGGACTATCTGACGCATTATCGAGGAGATTATATCTTACACCAAAGGCTAAAGAGGCAGCATTTGACCAACAGTGTATGACGCTATTGAAGCCAGAACAATTCAGACTTCACACTGCCATTGTACCAATCGATGCTGACTTCTTCAATCAGGTACGTACCGCGACCATTGAAGATTCAATAGCAGTTGATATCAAGCAACATGCCAATAAAGGCAAGTTCAAAGTGGAGGGAGATCTTTTATACTTTGAGGAACGGTTGTATATTTCGAAAGGACCAGTACGGCTCCGAGTTCTTCAATCTCGTCACAATTTTCCAGCTGCGGGACATTTTGGATTCAACAAGACCTTGGAACTTATTTCTCAAGTTTTCTGGTGGCTTCAAATGTCGAAGGATGTGAAAGATTTTGTCCTCACTTGCAACATCTGTTCAAGATCTAAAAATCCTCGACATTGCCCTTACAGACTTTTACAGCCACTGCCAATTCCACGGCGATCATGGTCTTCAGTTTCCATAGACTTTATTACAGACCTGCCACCATCAAATTATTTTGACAGCATTTTTGTTGTGGTAGATCGACTTACAAAGATGTCGTACTTTGTCCCTTGCAAGAAGACATCGTCAAGTGAAGATACAGCAAGGCTCTTTCTTGACAATGTATATCGATATCATGGCCTACCAGATGATATCGTGTCGGATCGAGGAACTCAGTTCATATCAAAGTTTTGGAGATCTCTTTTTGAAATATTGAAGGTGGATATCAAGCTTTCTTTAGCTTTCCATCCTCAAACTGACGGCCAAACGGAACGGGTGAATCAAGTTTTGGAACAGTATCTAAGATGCAGCATCAACTATCAGCAAGATGATTGGGCCGCATATCTATCGTTAGCCAAGTTTGCATATAACAACACCTTGCACGTGTCAACTCAACAAACACCATTCTTTTCTAACTATGGGTACCATCCGAAGCTTGATTTGTTAAGTCTGTCAACAAATAACAATCCAGCAGTTGAAGGATTTGTGAAGCAGCTATCAGAGCTTCAAACTATGTTAAAGGTGCAATTGCAGTCTGCTCAAGAGTCTTATAAGACATCCGCAGATAAACTTCGAAATCAAGCACCTATTTTCAAAACTGGAGATAAGGTATGGCTATTTCGACGGAATATCAAGACCAAGCGGCCGTGTGATAAGTTGGACTACCAGAGGTTGGGACCATTTGTCATCTTGAAGCAAATCAATCCAGTGGCGTACTGTCTGGAGTTACCAACTACTATGAAGGTACATCCAGTCTTTCATATTTCTTTGTTGGAGATTTATCGAGAAGCGTCTTTTCCTAGAAGAGTGCAAAGTTCGCCATGTAGTATCGAAATCAAGAACCACAAGGAATACTAGATTCGCGACGTAAATGGAGAAAATTGGAATATTTTGTACATTGGAGAGACTACGATATCAATGAGCAAACATGGGAGCCGGCCGAAAATCTCGCCAATGCGCCGTAAAAGGTACAAGAGTTTCATCAACAATATCCTCAGAAACCTAAGCCGGTTCGAGGATAACTTCTTTCTGAAGCTTGCTCATCTAGTAACATAAAAGGAGGGGAAAACACTACCAAAATTCATAGTTGATGTAGTTATTTTCTCCAAGATAGAGTAGATCTTTTCTGATAGCCATAGTTTGGTCTTTCAACATGGATAGCCAAGAGATAGATACCATGCCAATCATATCATCTCAACCTACTAGCTCACGAAGGCGACCTCGAGATGAAGAACCACCTGCACCGCGACGACAACGGAGGATACCAAGTAACCGAACACTGGTGATTGTATTTGAAGTCGAGCCTGCTTACAATGGTCAGCCAGAAGGTATGTTTGTAGGACAGTTCCACAATGAGGACACAGAAGTTCATGCTTGGTCGGAAGTTGAGGGCGTGGGCCACTACCGTTGGCTTCAAGGACCAATGAACCACTTACCTGGTGAAAGACAATTGGAATTTATAGCAGACGTTATGTGATAGATCTTTATTTTTTTTTGGCATGGTATTGACTGACAACAACATTGCTTCTCGGAGACCTCAAAGCTAAAGGAGGGGGTGATGTTAGGGACATAGTCTTAGAACCTTCTAGAAATTAGAACACTCTAGAAGCAAGTCTCTGGAACCTTCTAGAAGTTTCCATTAGCAATTAGTGGAAGTTTCTTGAGAAGCTTCCTAGTTAGTAGAAGTTGCTTGAGAAGTTTCCTAATTTATGGAAGCTGCTTGAGAAGCTTCCTAAGTTGTTGGAAGTCGCTCAAGAAGTTTCTTATTTAGAAGTATATATAGGAGTCGAGGCTGAAGAGTTCTTCAGTCTCGACAACACATCTCTTAGAGCTCTAGCTCACCTTTCTGGTGTTGCTCTTGTACTCATCTGATCAATCTAGTTCTTGCCAGTTCTCTTTGAAATTCTTGTTTAGATTTCCTCTTCGTATTCTGTGTCCGTGACACCTACCATCAAGACATCTCTTAGCATCTTCTATATGCTCTTACCTATTCTCAAGGCTATTGTCCTTGTGACTCATCCATAGGATAGTCCTTCCACATTCTAATAGTCAACCTTTTGACCATTAATAATTTATTCTATTATTATCTATTTTCTTTAATACTCCGACTTTGCTATTGGTCAAAGGCTTTTAAATCGAATGCCCATATATTATATCATGCCTATCCTTCTCTAATACTTTAATCAACAATTATGTCTTCCATAGCATAATATGTCATATCAATCACTCCCATTTTAATCTTCTTCCTTATGAAGTAACATTGAATAGACTTCAAAGCTGGTGTTAATTAAATTCCTTCCATTGTAATATGACTGGTTGGCATTTATTCCTTCTGTATTGACAACCTTGTTATTATTGTTGTTTTTTTTTACTAGTCCATAAAATAGCTCCCACTCCAATAAAGAACATTTAAACCATTATTGACCTTCTATTATTTGCATCTCAAATAAGGTATTACTTATCTTTATAAACAAATCCATATAAATGTCTTCTTCTAACTTTCCATTCAAGAAAGCCATTTTCATGTCCATTTGATTCATCTCTGTGTCTTTGAATCAATTGAAGCTTGATTTGATGGAAGTTGAATCAATTTCCATGTTTCATTATCCAAGAGAGATTTCTACTCTTCTTCCATGGCTTTTTCCACTTTATAGCATCTGTGGACTTCATTGCATCACATAATATCAATGAATCAGAAACAAGTGCAATATTAGCATGTTCTTCACTTACTTGAGGAAAGATATGATTCTTCCACCATTCACCAAGTGGTTTTCTTTCTCTTAAAGGATATCTTCTTCCATTTGAAGATGAACATTCACCTTTTTCTATAACTTTCTTCTCTCTTATAACTTGTCTTTTCTCATTTAAAGGTATATATTCTTCATCATCATCATCATTATCATCATCATAATCCTTCATATCATCATTTTCTTCTATTTTGTTTTTACCAACTATTGAAGCTTTTATCTTTTCAATCTTATGTGGCTTTTCATATTCACTCATACCTCCACCATCTTTATTTTTTTCATTGCTTGTTCCAACAATTGTAGAAGCATTCATCTTATCCATCTCCTTAAGCTCTTTTCTTTGGTATACATCTCCACTATCTTCATTGTCTTTAGTTCTTAACTTTCTTTCTTGAATTTAAAGAGATGTGTCCATAAAGCCACACCATTACTTCATGGGCCTTATCTCCTAAGTCTTCCGCAAGTACTCTTATGTTAAAAACTCAACATCACTAACTTTGATATTGATTTGTTCTTATCCGGCGCGTGCTTTATATGTGAATGTATGCTGATATCCTAAGAACACACATTTTGTTCCTTTTGCATCAAGCTTAGACCTCATACAATTTGGTGTCTTTGCATATGCAATGCATCCAAAGGTTCTCAAATGTGAAATACAAGGTTGTCTCCCACTCCATGCTTCTTGAGGTGTCATTGATGCAAGAGCATTTGTTGGACATCTATTCCTCGTATATATTGCATTTACCACAGCTTCCAACCAAAATTCATAACCAAGATTTTGAATATGAAGCATGCTCTTTGCCATCTCTACAATGCTTCTATCTTCCCTTTCAGCAATACTAAATTATGCAGTAGTTGTTTGTCTAGCAATTCCTTCATTCTTCAAATAAATATCAAATTGCTTAGACATATACTCACGACCATTGTCCATATACAGTACCTTGATCTTGCATTCACTTTGTTTTTCAACAAGTGCTTTAAACTCCTTGAACTTCCACAAGTATTCACTTTTGGCTTTAAGAATGTAGATCCAAGCCTTTCTTGAAAAATCATCAACAAAAGTGAGGAAATACCTTGCTCCTCCAATACTTGTGGTCTTCATAGGTCCACATACATGAAAATGGACAATCTCCAATAACTTTGTAGCACGTTGTTGTGGTGAGAGTCTTAGCCCTAAGAAACACTGGGTCTTTTTTTGCCTCTAGTTTCTCAAGTGCAAGATGAGATTCATAAAGTTCATAAAATTGAAAAATTTATATAAAAACATACTTTATTAACCCTAACATATTCTGCCTTTAGAAACCCGCCTTCAATTTTTCTCATAAATCCTAGGATATCACATCAATTGAAGCAAAATTTGGATACAAGGTACTTAAGAGAGTAAAGAAGAAAACCCCATAAACCTTTTGATTATAGCTCATGTGGTTAGAGAGAACCATGTTGTCAAAGTAATTCCTCCATGCTGCCTTTGATTCTGGACCCCCTTTGCTTCACACCTTCATTGATCTTCATTAAAGAAGACCTAAGTGCTGAACTTTGGTAGGCTTATAGCTTATCTCATGTTGTAAACACCCTCCAAATACTGCTCCAAGAGCCTTCTCCAAACTTGAGTTATGGTTCCATCCTTCTTCTTTAATTTTGCCTTCTAACAACTCTGGATCCGACCACAATTTTCCTCATAACTCCTCGAATATAACTCCAATAGCAATCAGTTTTTTACACAACTTAATAGACTCATATATCTACAAACTCCAACAAATTTTACTCAAAATGCTACTCTGATCACAAAAATATGCTCCCTCAAACTTCACTGATTTGGAGATAGACCCCTGTCACTTTGAAAGAGCATAACATTTTATTTATAAGACTAATGAGTATCAAACTTACACTCATATCTTCCTTAACTTACATAGATCATGTCTATCAAATTTCACATCCAAATTCATCTCTTAAATCTCTTTATACCCAAAAAAACCCATACACATGCACTGCCTATACAAACCCTCAATCCTACCTTCACTCAATTTCTTTTTTCATTCAAACCGGTTACAATTTCACTCATAACTCTTTGCTCAGAGGACATATTGACTTGAGATTTTGACACAAAGTAGTTAACTCTATAAGGAACAAAAACCCAACAAATTTCGCCACTAAAGTCTAAGTGGTTTCCAAGAACCAAGGCCCGAAATTTAGTAACCCTCTCTGCCCTAGTCTTAAACACCTGCAACTTTCACGACTCATATCTCCCTTGATACTTAATCAAAAGACATGAGAATTGTCTCTATGAGTTTCTTATCTTGTCTACTACAAACTTACAAAAACTCGCACCTAAAATCCTCTCTTAGCTTCTTCTACACACAAAAACGTATACTGCCTATCAAAAAGAAACCCTATCTCTCTAAAAAAACTCTCCTCCTTCTTCTTCACGACCCTTCCTTGTCATCTCCCTCCTGGTCTTCTTTATCCTCTTGGTCAAAAAGACCTCTTAGCCCATGTCTTTTCCACTTCTTCAACCTTTTTCTTTTTACTAACTTGAAGAAATTTCACTTTTCAAGGTAAATTTCCATTGTATCTTCTTACTACTAATTTTCTATCAACCTTTCTTTTAATCTTAATCTTTTTATTTTAATGCATTCTTTTATGTTTTTCACACTATGTTTTGATTTACAACACGACAACGTATTGCTACACCACTTGGAAATAAAACCTCTTGTTGTTTACCTTGTATGCATCCTTCACATTCAATATATATTGCATTTTGGCTTATTTTACCAAGATCCAAACCTCTTACCATAGACTTGAGTTCTATCATGCTCTTCATATTCAAATGGCCAAGGCGACAATGCCATGTATTCAACTTGGCTTCATTTGATGCAGCCACCTCCACTCCATTAACCTTCTTGCAATTGATTTAGTATAAGTGTTCCTCTTTAGAGCCCTTAGCAACCATATTTCCACTCAATGTTTTCACCAAACATCCATTCATGTTCAAATTGAACCATAAAACCTCTCATCACAAATTTATTCATTGAAAGTAGATTTTGCTTCATTTTGGGCACATGGAGAACGTCTTTGATTCTTATTCTATTGGTTTGTCCATTCACAACCACCTCCACCATATTAGAGCCAATTCCAATAGCTTCACATGTGCTACTATCTGCCAAGACCTCATTTAATCCTGGAATAGCCTCATAAGTGTCAAATAAACACTTATAAGGTGTCATATACTTAGAACAACGTGAATCCACAATCCATCTTGCTATGGCATCGATAGAGGTTTTGTTTGTTGCCATGAATGTAAAATCTTCTCCTCTAAAGTTATCTTGCAACCTATTTGCATTCTTCTTGTGCATATTTTTGTCTTTGTAATAATTTTGAGCAAAATGTCCTACTTTGTCACAATTGAAGCAAGTTTTGACATTACCTCGTTGATTTGAATAGTTGCCTCTTCTTTGATATGAATAGAATACTGAGTCTTAACTTTGATGCTCCTTTTCTTTCTTTCCACATTAGAAATTCCTTCTTCTAATTTTCTCAATTGCTCTTAAGCCTTGACCTTCACTTGAAGCCATATCTAAGAAAGAAATGTGTCAAAAAAGATCAAGAGAAGTAGTCCTAAAGCTCTCAAAATCAGCAACAAGGTGTTGCTGCCTTACAAATTCAAAATGACCTCTCTGTGAATAAATTAGTGTTTTCACTCTCAAAACACTCTCAACTTCACTTCTAAGACTTCTCACAAGTCCAATAAAGTATATAAATGTCTCAAATCTGATTTGCCACTCTCATACCACTTTCATGCTTACAAATCACCTCTAAACTTCTTAATCACTTTCAAACCTTCACCCTCATTAGAAGCCATCTCTAAGAAGTAGTGTATCAAAGAATATTGAGAAAAGAAGTTTCTATGTGATCAAAAATCATCAAAAACAAATTTACACTAGCAGAAATTTAGAATATCCTCTTATGAACCAGTGATTTATCCTCAAAAGCGGCTACCAGTGATCGCCACAAAAGCTTACATGTCTTTGGTACTTGGAATCGATAATCACTTAGATGTAAAACCATAGAAGTGCCTTCACTTGCCATGAATGCAAAGTCATCTCCTCTAAATTCATCACGTGCATTGTTAGCATTCTCTCTATCTCTTTTCTTGGCCTTGTAGCAATTTCTTGCAAAGTGACCTGATTTTCCGCAAATGAAGCAAGTTCTCACATTACTTTTTCCATTGTCACGTTGGTTGGAATAGGTACCTTTGCCTTGTCTTGAGAAGAGAGCCGAGTCTTCACTTTGATGCTCCTTTTCTTTCATTTTGATCACTTCATGAGCAAGTCTTGCCGTCACATAGTCCATTGCAAGCTCCTTCAACTTGATGGACTCCAATGCTACTATAAGATAGTTGTAGGACTTTGGAAGGCTCATGAGCAAGGTCATGACAATATCACCATCTTTTAAAGGTTTGTCAATAATAACTAATTGATTTGTAAGAGTCTTTACTTTGTTGACGTGAGCCATAAGGTCTGCACCTTCTTCCATCTTGCAAGTGAAGAATTTCCTCCTTGTAAAGAGGATGTTGGACAAGTTCTTGCTCTCATAAATATTGCAAAGAGTCTTCCATGCTTCCGCTGGTCCTTTGCAATGGATAATATGTGAAAAGTTGGCTTCATCCACATTTGTGGCAATCATGCCAAAAGCCTTCTTTTCATGTCTTTTAAAGTCCTTCTTCTCTTTAATACTTGCATCTATGTATGGAGGGTCTTTACTTTCATCTACAATGTCCCAAAGGTCCAAAGATGCCAACAAAAGCTCCATTTTCACCTTTCAATGATAGAAATTGTCACCTCTAAACTTCTCAATCACTCTCAAACCTTCACCCTTATTAGAAGCCATCTCTAAGAAATAGTGAATCAAAGAATATTGAGAAAAGAAGTATCCATGTGATTAAAATCACCAAAAACAAATTTGGACTAGCAGAAAGCTTAGAATATCCTCTTGTGATTAAAAGAGTGATTTCTCACTCAAAGCACTGTGAAGTGATCTTTTAAAGCTTCTAATTAGTATATGCATTCTTATAAACCTCTCAATCAAGTTCTTCCACTCTTTCAACTCACTATTTAATGAAATACACAAGGTTAATGAAACAACTTCAATAACATATAAAGATACTATCAAGGTCTTTGACAATGGTCTTAAATTCACTATCCAAGGACATAAGAACCTATAAAGCAATGTTTGAGACCTTTAAGCTTACAAATCAGAACCTCTTCTTGCCATAACATAAGCTAAGATCATACAAACTCTAACATCAGCAAACACCATAAGACCTATTCCACACAACAACAAAGACTTCATAAAACTTCTAAAACTCATAAGCAAATGTGAGTGGACTCATAACCTATTAAAGAATTAGAAGTTAGAAGCGACAACACTTAGCATCAACAAAGTTATAACAAAGAGAAGTGTGGAATGAGATAACTCTTACTTGCAACACCCTTTATGTATAAGTGGAATTCACATTAAATATACATAGACTTCATTTATATTCATCTAAAATTAGTCACCTCTCGAGACTTTAAATCATGTTGCCTCTCGAGACCTTAAATCCAGCGGCCTGTCGAGACTTTAAACCTAGCCGCCTGTCGAGACCCTAGCTGCCACTTAATCCTTAGTTGCCTTTCGACTATTAGAAACTTATTATGTGTTAAACTCTATATTGTAATATTCCAACGAACACTTTGTTGAACTTTAACATTTAGAACTAAGAGAGATGCAATGGGCAATAATATGAGATATAAGCTAAGATTAGTTGCCAAAGGATACTCACAAGTTGCAAGTATTAATTTCAATGAGACATATGCTCCCGTGGCTAAATTCACCACTATCAGAACCATTGTGGCAATTGGGGCAGCAATAGACTTGAAGATGCATCAAATAGATGTGAAGATGGCTTTTTCGAATGGAGAGTTGGAAGAAGACATCTACATGGATCAACCTCAAAGATATGTTAAAGAAGGCAAACAACACCTTGTTTGTAAGTTGAAGAAATCTTTGTATGGACTCAAGCAATCACCAAGGGCATGGTACCTACGGATTGACACATTCTTTGTGAATGAAGGGTTTGTAAAGAGTGAGGCAGATCATTCCATGTATGTGATGCAATCTCAAGAGTTCTTATTGATTGTAATCCTTTACGTTGATGATTTAATCATCTTGGCTAACAATGTAAAAAAGTTGAATTGGATGAAGGCCATATTCGAAAAAGAATTTGAAATGAGTGATTTGGGAGAACTCCACTATTGCTTAAAAGTGGAGTTTATAAGGGATCGTGAAAACAAGACTATTACAATGAGCCAAAGCAAGTACATTCAAAAAGTGTTGAAACGATTCAACATGGAGGAGTATAAGCCAATTGGAACACCTTTAGAGGGAAATTTGAAGTTGATGAAGCTCGCGGATGAGGAGTTTGCTCAAGTTGAAGGTAAGATGCAAAGTATTCCATACAAGGCTATAGTAGGTTCATTTATATATGCAATGGTAGCCACAAGAGTGGATATTGCATATGTGATGAGTGTTGTAAGCCAACACATGTCTAAGGCTGGACCTTTACATTGGACAACGGTAAAGAGGATATTGAGGTACTTAAAAGGTACTAAAGACTTCAAATTATGCCTTGGTGGTAACAACATTGATTTGCAAGGTTATTGTGATGCGGATTGGGTTGGAAATACAAATGATAGAAGATCCACAACGGAATATATGTTCTTTATTGGAGTGGAAGTCATTTCATGGAATTGTAAGAGACAACCTATTATTGCAAGATCAACCATGGAGGCTGAGTATATGGCAGCAAGTTATTGTGTAATATAGGCTTGTTGGATAAGGTAACTTTTAAAAGACATTGGATTAGTGCAAACAAAAGCAATTCCAATAATGTGTAACAATCAAGGATGTCTTGCATTTGTCAAGAATTGAAAGCACCATTCAAGAACGAAGCACATTGATATTCAACATCATTTCATACGAGAGAAGATTGAAGATGGTATAATAGGTATGAAGTATTGTGCTACAAAAGAGATGCTTGCTAATGTGCTTACAAAGGCATTAGTAAAGGATAGACACCACGAGTTGATAAAGGCATTAGGCTTAATAGTCTTTTGACAATTAGAAAAGTGGGAGTATTAAAGAGTTCTGTGAGTTAACGGAATATTACGATAGGTTTAAATATGATGAAGTTTAATGAGTGAAAGGCAGCCCAAGGATTAAGTGGAAATTTAGGGTCTCGTCTGTGGCGAAATTTAGGTTTAGAATTTGGCAATTGGTGGATTTAGGGTCTCGACAGGTGGCTGGATTTAGGGTCTCGACAATTGGGTTTTGAGTGTCTCTTGAACATATGACGGTATCAAAAGATGAATATAGATGAATGTAGATGAAGTCTATGCATATTGGATGTGAACTCCACTTATAAGTAAGTGGGTCACTTATTGCTCTTAAGTTTGTAAGCACTGACTTCAACTCCCAATATCTCCTTCACCCTAGTTTGGATTTTATCAAGCCATATGTAAAAAGTGTTGCCGTGAAAGTGCTCTCTGTAATGTTAGTTACGGATCCTTGCTTTGTGTATGTGCGAGTTATATCCAAAAGAATGACAATAGATCCAAAATCGACACCTTAACTTTGAGCGCCTATAATTTCTTCTTAAAAAGTACAAATCACACAAAATTTGCACCTAAATCAGATCTAAAAACCTAAATCTTATGATCCTAGCCTCTTATGTTCGACTCCCTTCATCAAACAAATTCTAACTCCTAATAAACCTGCGGGTAGCCTCCTTGAAGTCCATTGGGCGTGGTTTTTTGACCAATTCTGATAGAGATTTCTATCATCCGCCTCATTAAATCGCATGGATAGCCGTATATTTTCTACGTAAAATTTCTTTTGATAACTATTAACACATAAAGGTTGCGTACTTAGTCTTTAACCAAATAAAAAAAAAAATAAGATCTTAAGGATCACCAATGTCTAACATATGTGACTTAAGATATATACAAGTTACTATCAATATAAAATTAATTTCAAAAGTTTCTATTAAAAAAAAAAGGTTGTATAAACCTTAATAATAATTCTTTTAATAGATCTCTTCTAAACTAGTAACCTAACTACATCTTACAATCAATAAAAATCCATTGATATGGCTTTTTTTTAGCTATGTAGTAAATTATACATTAAATATACATCTACAATTTTTTCACACAATAGCGGAATCACAACACGACATCGTTTATATAGATCACAAGAATCTGGAATACTTCATGTCGGCTCGGGTTTTAAATTGTCGTCAAACTCGATAGAATATGTTGCTTTCTAGGTTTGACTTTGTTATTACTTATCGGCCTGAAAAGCAACAAGGACTATCCAATGCCTCATCAAGAAGATCATATCTTGTGCAAAAGGTTGGAGAAGCAGTGCTTGATCAATAATATACAATATTGTTAAAGCAAGAGCAATGTAGGATTTGTGCTGCTGTTATGCCAATTGATGCTGACTTCCTCAATCAGGTACGTGCTGCGACCATTGAAGAATCAATAGTCTTTGATATCAAACAATATATCAATGATGACAAGTTCAAGGTTGAAGGAGATCTCTTATACTTTGAGGAGCGGCTGTATATTCCAAAAGAGCCAACACGACTTCAAGTCCTTCAATCTTGTCATGACTTTCCAATTGCGGGAGATTTTGGATTTCAACAAGACCTTGGAATTCATTTCCTAGGATTTCTAGTGGCTCCAAATGTAGAAAGATGTGAAAGATTTCGTCCTCTCTTGTGACATTTATTCAAGATCCAAGAACCCTCGGCATCACCCTTATAGACTTCTACAACCATTGCCTATTTTGTGTCATCCATGGTATTTAGTTTCTATGGACTTTATTACAGATCTGCTGCTATCGAATTTATTTGATAGCATCTTTGTTGTAGTGGATCGACTTACCAAGATGGCACATTTTATCCCTTGCAAGAAGACATCGTCAAGCAAAGACATAGCAAGGCTCTTCCTTGATAATGTATATCGATATCATGGTCTACCAGATGATATCGTGTCAAATCGAGGAACCCAATTTGTATCAAAGTTTTAAAGATCTTTTTTTAAGATATTGAAAGTGAACATCAAGCTTTCTTCGGCATTCCATCCTCAAACGGACGGCCAAATGGAATAGGTGAATCAAATTTTCGAACAGTATTTACGATGCAGCATCAACTATCAACAAGATGATTAGATTGCATATCTATCGCTAGTTGAATTTGTATATAACAACACCCTTCATGGGTCGACTAAAAAACACCATTCTTTTTCAACTATGGCTACCATCCGAAGCTTGATTTATTGAGTCCGTCAGCGAATAACAACCTAGCAATTGAAGGATTGGTCCAACAGCTATCGGAGCTTCAAACTATATTGAAGCTTCAATTGCAAATTGTCCAAGAGTCTTACAAAACATCCGTGAATAAATTTTGGAATCAGGCACCTAATTTCAAGATTGGAGATAAAATATGGCTCCTTCGACGGAATATCAATACCAAGCAACCATGTGATAAGTTGGACTACCAGAGATTGGGACCATTTGTTATCCAGAAGTAAATCAATCCTGTGATGTACTACTTAGAGTTACCAACTGCTATGAAGGTACACCCTGTCTTTCATGTTTTTTTGTTGGAGCCTTATCGTAAATCGTCTTTTCTTATAAGAGTGCAATGTTCATCTTCTAGTATAAAAATTGAAAACAACAAAGAATATGAGATGGAAAAGATACTAAATTCATGACGAAGATGGAATAAATTTGAGTACTTTGTGCATTAGAGCAGCTACAATATTAATGAACGAACATGGGAACCGGCCAAAAATCTTGCCAATGTGTCGCAAAAAGTACGGGAATTCCATTGATGATATCTTAATAAATCAAAAGCTGGTCATTAATGAAGCGTTAAGATGAAGCCTTCTCTGGAGAAATGAATACAAAAGGGATCCAGGTCTTATCAAAACATAACTTTTTATATTTCATAGTATCAAGATATCTAATATTAAGGTGTATTTGGATATGGCTAGTAAGAATGTAGATATTGTACTAGTGGTACCATTTCAATCGAGTAGCTCACGGCATCGACCTCAAGATGAAAAATTAGAAGAGCCAAGAAGTTGTCAACCTCGAGATGAAGAATTAGAAGTGCCAAGAAGACGTTGACCTCGAGATGAAGAATTAGAAGAGCTAAGAAGACGTCGAAGAATATCAAGCAGCAGGTCACTTGCAATTGTCTTTGAAATTGAATCAGCTCATGCAAGTAGTAGTGAAGCAATATTTTGAGGTCGTTTCCACAATGAAGATACAAAAGTTCAAGCATGGTCTCAAGTGAAAGGTATTGGTCATTATCGATGGCTACAAGGACCCGTGAATCATCTGCCTCGTGAACAACAGCTGGAGTATATTGTAGAGACTATGCGACAAATTTTTGATTTCCTACGTTTGTGAGTATACATCTCAAATGGCTTTTTGGAGACCTCGAAGCTAGAGGAGGAGGTGATGTCAAGGACATACTTGTTAGAACCTTCTAGAATATTCTAAAAGTTTCTTAGAACTCTCTAGAACCTTCCAGAGCCTTCTAACATCTTCCTAATTGATAGAAGTTGCTTGAGAAGCTCCCTAGTTGAAAGAAGCTGTTTGAGAAGCTTCCTAGCCAGTAGAAGTTGCTTGAGAAGCTCTGTAGGCTGAGGACTGCCGGTGAAGCCCCTTGGGCTGGTGTGGTTGCCGAGAAGCCCCTGGGCTGGTAGAAGCTACTAAAACTTCCTATGTAGGGAGATATATCGGAGCCATTAAGAGCTCTTCATTTCATAACACATCTCGGTTTCAAATTTCACCTCTTTGGTATTGTTTTTGTACTCATCTAATTAATCCAGTTCCTGTCGGTTCTTCTTGAACTTCTTGTTTAGACTTCAAGTTTATATTTTGTGTCTGTGACAACATAACCATTGACCAATGGAAATGAAGATCTTCACCTCTTGCCTTTATTTGTTCATACCTTGCTTTCATCCCTCCAAATAAGCTTCTTAATAGTTTAATTTTTCATTTTTGGATCCCAATCTCCTTTCAAGGCTTTATACTATACATTTAGGTCCTATAAAATTTAAGTGCCATAATCAAAATAAGTAAAAAAATCAAAATAATATTTTTTATACCAAATCTCTTTAATTTAATCTATTAACCATTTTAATACACATTTAGACTTATGAATATGTTATATATTTTGACTAGTTCTTACATACTATAAGCAATTGTAGTACATCATCTACCTCCTCCAAATTTATACATCTTTCAATATGTGCTAAGAAATCACCATCTCTATTCTTCAATTTAATCAATGATTCTTAAGTAAATTGATGCTCAATTTTGCACTTCTCTCTCAAACTTGTCTCCTTAACTACTTGTTTAATGTGTTCTATAATATCAAGCAATAATTGGATAGCTACAAGTTTTACTTTCTATGCCATAGTCTTATATTTAGTTTATACTATGGCATTAGATTTCAATCCATAACTTATAGTAAGTCCATCTTTTATCACAATCTTTTCTAATTCCTCATAAGCCTTTCTTGAGTATATTTCTAGTATAATATCTTTCTAATGATATAAAAAACATGTAAATCCAAGTTATTATGAGTAAGTTATGATAGTTCAAAGATAAAAGGTAAAGAATTGAAAAATTAAGTGAGTAATTTTTACCTCAAGGATAACTTGTTTAAGAGATCAAGAGTTTGAACCTCACTAAGACTCACAATTAATATATAAGGGTGTCCTAGAGAGGCCACAAGGCCTTAGTCTTATCCTCCTACCTACATCCAAGGTGCCACAATCCATATTGGACTTGTGCACCTCCCTTCCTACAAGGATTACACTAACTACTAGTCCTTCTATTTTCTACTAGTAGAATTAATATTTTATAATTTTGACTTCATCATGGTGTTCAAAAATACCCAATTAGCCTAAGAATCTTGTATGGCCTTGAAATCTTGCTCCATTTCTTCATAATGGCTCCCAAGGTGGTAAAACTTATTTTTACCAAAGTCTTCAAAATTGCTCTAAAAAATCCTAAAAAATTTTAAATAAATTCTAAATAAATTCTTAAAATTCCTATAATACTTCTAAAGTGATAATATCAATTTAAAATTATTTTATTCTACCTTGGTGATTTTTTATAATAATAAAATCAATTTAAATCTACTAAAAATTCAATTTTCTATATAAATAACTAAAAAAATATGAGATTTTTTTCTCATGCTTCTTCTACTTACTAAGTAACATTTATGTATATATTTAATAAGTGGTACATAAAGATAGAAGGCCAATTTAGATATTAGTCTCTATAACTAAATACTAATTCTTACAATTAAGAAAAAATACTAAATCAACTAAGATAATTGCCTCCAAGACTTATTAAGACTCTATTTCTTCTCCACTAATACTATTTTCTTTTATTTGACCATCTTCTAAATACATCTTCACCTAATAATTATAATTTTGTCTCTTAAATGTATTCTTTTGTCCTAAAATAACTAGTGAATCAATTTGATGACTTACACCATGTTTATAGCTAAATTTTCCAAAATATATATTAAACCATCTTTTAAACTTCTTCTATTATTCCTACTATAGCTTCATCATCTAAAACTAAATTCACTCTTTTTAAATTTTTTTTCTTGTTTCTTTATCCTTCTTCTATTTACAAGATCCAAATCTTGAACTCTTTAAAAATTCATAAATCTATTAGCAATCAAATTTAAAAATCTAGGACTAAAATTATTTATTTTGTAATTTAAAAATGATATATTTACATCCATGTACATCTATCTTATATGGATGCCTTGTAAAAATCTAAAAATATATTTTTAGGTATAAAAAGCATCTCTCTTAGCTACTCTATATACCTTTCATAAATATACTTCATAGTAAGAAATTATATAATTTTCCTTCTATCACAACTACAAATCTTTGCATAATATGAATCATTATTTAAAACTTTAGTTTCCATCCTAGCAATTGTAATATAGGGCTGACCAAATATTACCAAATATATAACAAAATTTTGCACAAAAAAATTCTGTTCCACCTCCTTATCTTCAATTTTGGTCTTCACAATTGAATAAGCTCCATATAGATCACTTTGCTCATTATTTGCAATTCTAATCATCCAACTATGGTTGATATCAATTGGCCACTTATTCTTCTCATATATTATCAAGGACATGAATCATAAAAGAACAAAATATTAATACACTCTTATGTTATTCAAAAAAATAGAAAATCATTCAAAGATAGAATAATATTAAAATTAGAATGGCTATTGCCAAAGACAAGAAGACTAGAGACTCTTGAAATAAGACTAAGAACAAAAAAGGCATTGACAAGAGTAAAGAATATTGAAGAAAGCAAAGCTTGAAGTGACAACTCTTAGCATCAGTAAGGTTGTATACAAAGAGAAATGTCGAGTAAGATGTCTCTCACTTCCAACATCCATTACTTATAGGTAGTGGTTGCTGCCCTTAACAACAACATCCATCCTTTCACTTTTATATTGATCAAAGGATAAGCCAAGTATATCCTTTGGCATCTTATCTTCTATATGGATATGCCTTTACCATATCCAATATGCTCTTAGGATCCTTTGGTATCTCACCTACTTCAAATATATCATAAGACATCTACTTTATATTCTTACCTAGTTTCTAGATATTTTCTAGGATATCCTTTATCCCTTTGACTTTGTCTCATGGCCCTTGGTTTTATCCCTTGTTCATAGGATGGCCTTTCCAATCACCAAGAGACAATCTTTTGACCATTAACAACCTATCTAAGATAATATTTATTACTTGGTAATTTATTCTAATATTATCTATTTACCTTAACATATCTTAATACTCCCACTTGGCTATTGGTCAAAGGCTTTTCAAGCCTAATGTCTTTATCAATTCGTGGTGTCTATCCTTTATTAATGCCTTTGTAAACACATCAGCAAGCATGTCTCTTGTAGTACAATACTTCATATCTATTATGCCATCTTCAATCTTCTCTTGTATGAAATGATGTTGAACATCAATGTGCTTGGTTCTTAAATGGTGCTTTGGATTTTTGGCAAATGCAAGACATCCTTGATTGTTACACATTATTGGAGTTGCTTCAATTTGCACTAATCCAATGTCTTCTAAGAGCTGTATAATCCAACAAGCCTCCATTGCACAATGACTTGCTGCCATGTACTCAGCCTCCATGGTTGATCTTACAATAGTAGGTTGTCTCTTACAATTCCAAGAAATGGCTCCCACTCCAATAAAGAACACATATCATGTTGTGGATCTTCTATCATTTGCATCTTCAGCCCAATCCGCATCACAATATCCTTGCAAATCAATGTTCTTACCACCAAGGCACAATTTGAAGTCCTTTGTACCTTTTAAATACCTCAATATCATTTTTACTGTTGTCGTGGCGAAAGTTTGCTTTAGGTAGATG
The DNA here is from genome assembly GCA_036785485.1 of Physcomitrellopsis africana. NCBI lineage: Eukaryota > Viridiplantae > Streptophyta > Bryopsida > Funariales > Funariaceae > Physcomitrellopsis > Physcomitrellopsis africana. The sequence continues at coordinate 227,126 of JAWRVF010000566.1, forward strand.
CAAGGTCCCTCTTTACAATCAAATTGGATCCAATTTGCACAAAAATTTTTAAATTTTTCTTTTATAGTCACAAAACCATGCGTATAATAAATTAAGAAACTAGAAGCTTGGAAATTTATAAATCAAAATCCAGCTGTTTATATAAGTTCAAATTTTGGAAGCATAGAGTTCACTTCTTTAGTCATCTTCACAAAAATTCTCAACCGTGAATTCATTACCGATTGCCAGATATCATCAAAATATTAGCAAGTAATTATATAAGTAAAACCAAATCAGAAACTTGAAAATTCATAATTTAAGATCCAGCCATTCAAATAAGCTCAGAATTTGGGAAAATATATCTCATACCTTTGACTATTGTTACATAATTTTTGAGCCGTGAAATCATTGCTAATCGTTAGATATCACCAAATCCTTGGCAAATACTTTTAGAAGTCAAATCTCAATCCAAAACTTGAAAATTTATAATTTAAGATCCATTTGTTCAAATAAGCTAAAAATTATGGGAAACATATCTCATACCTTTGAATATTGTCACTTTATTTTTGAGGCGTGAAATCATTGCTGATTGTTAGATAACACCAAATCCTTGGCAGATACTTTTAGAAGTCAAATCTCAACCTGAAACTTGAAAATTCATAATTGAAGATCCAGCCGTTCAAATAAGCTCAAAATTTGGATAAACATAACTCATACATTTGATCCTCATCACATAAATTTTGAGCTATGAATTCATTGCTGATCGTTAGATATCACCAAATCCTTGGCAGGTACTTTTAAAAGTCAAAACCCTAGACACCTGAGAACAAATTTGCTATTACTCCCTAATCAAAGTCTCAATTGATATGAGATTTTAGACATAGACTTTTTATAGTATAAGTAATATGTACACAAAAAATGAGCTTCAAATTCTTCTTGAAACTCAAGATCTAGCTTAAAGAAAATCCTTCTATTTATCTAACTTCTTCAAAACCCCAGTTTAGTTTGCTGGGTTTAACTAGCTATATCTCACTCATTCTAAACTCATTTCTATCAATTCTTGAATGTAAAATGTGTAGCTTGAAGTCTAGTTTCTAACCCAACTTTTTGATTTCTTGCTAATATCTTAAAACGTCTAATATACCCTGAAAAGTGACAATAGGTGTCATATTAGTAGTCTAAGTTCAAACAAGCATATCTCTCTCATCTAAGCTTTGAATCCTGCGTTTCTACTACCTAAACTCATGTCAAGAAGAAGCTCTCTCTGAATACTTCTTTGCATTTGCCAAAAACCCCATCTTCTTCTCTTCCGAGCTCGTCAAAGAAGTCGCAGCCAAGGTCTTCAAAGTCCAAGTCAACAATTAATAGTTTAAAGTTATAAAAACCCCAAATCTAATCCTCCAAGTCAGCACTATTAATGGTAGCCAACTATTGACATCCAAATGTACTATTTATCTTTGGTAAAATCCTAAATTCAACCTCAAAGTCAAAACTCCTTATATCTATAAATATATCCTTGAATCTACTAAAATCTAAGATTGGAAAAAAGATAAAAGAAATAAAAGAAAATTTCAAGGCTAGATCAAAGTTAAAGTTAAGATTAAAGATAAGGTAAAAATTTAACTAAAGAAAAAGAAAGAAAGTGAGAAATTTTTCCTAAACTATATAAAAAACTTAGATTGGTACGAAGAAAGAAAGAACTTAATAAAATTTTGAAGAAAAGATAGTTAAGTTAGGTTTCTATATATGGATGTATTTACTTCACGACACCATTGCTCAATGCAAAGGTCCAGCTTTTAACATGTGTTGGCTCACAACACTCACCGCATATGCAAGATCCACTCTTATGGCCACCATTGCATATATAAATGAGCCAACTACTGCCTTGTATGGAATACTTTATATCTCACCTTCAACTTGGGCAAACTCCTCATTTGTGAGCTTCGTCAACTTCAAATTGGCCTCCAAAGGTATTCCATTGGCCTTACATTCCTCCCTGTTGAATCGTTTCAATACTTCTTCAATGTACTTATTTTGGCTCATTGTAATGGTCTTCTTGCCACGATTTCTTACAAACTCTACTCCTAAGCAATAGTAGAGCTCTCTCAAGTTATTTATTTCATATTCTTTTTCTAATATGGCCTTCATCCAATTTATCTTCTCCATATAATTAGCTAAGATGATCAAATCATCAACATAGAGAATTATAATTAGCAAGAACTCTTTAGATTGCATCACATATAATAAGTGATCAATCTCACTCCTCACAAAACCTTCATTGATAAAAAATATGTCAATACGTTGGTACCATGCTCTTGGTGATTGCTTCAACCCATATTAAGATTTCTTCAATTTACACACAAGGTGTTCTTTGCCTTGTTGTAAAAATCCTTGAGGTTGATCCATGTAGATATCTTTTTGCAATTCTCCATTCAAAAGACATTAAAGTCATCTATTTGGTCAGATTTCAAATTCATTATCATTCCAACGGTCAAGAACTTAATCAGTGAATTTTAAGGTCTTAGTATATAAGTCTCACTGAACAATTGTTTTGTCCATAGCTCAGCGGCACCAACTAATTCACAGGCCTCACAAAACTGTTGATTCAGCATTCGAAGGTAATTCCGTGGACCTTCTTGTGCGGCCACTAAACTAAAGAAAGAACATGAGAGGGAGCGCGTATATCTCTATACTCGCACAACATTCGTCAAGCCAAATTAATTAGACACTCAGATAAAGACTCGACAAATATAAACTATAAATCCTTGAATAATTATTTCATAACAATTTATATAATACTGTGCAATCACTTACAAACACTTATAAAAAATAGTACACCTTTTGATATAATAATACCTATACAAAATATATAAAATAATATAATCCGTATAATACTTGTATAAATATTTATACAAATATTATATATAATACTTGTAGAATATTTGTATAAATACTTGATATAAATACAATTATATATACTTATATAATAAGTATAAGCAAAGTATGTATATACTCAAGTATACCTCAAAATACAACCGCATTTGAGGAATATAAGTCATACAACAAGCTAAAACTAAATAAAACACTAAAAATCCATCTTAAGTTCAAATTAAGCGTGCTTATAGCCTATAGAAAGCTAATAATCCATTGTAAAACATATCAAAATTTCACAAATAGATATCTTACCGTTTAAAATTTATGGCTAAAAGAAATAGGCACTAAAATTTCCAAGCAAATGCAAAGGCAGCAATGCTCCTCTTTACTTCAGCCTTTGTTGTGATTACTTCTCTCCTCCAAATTGGGCATGCAATATCTTTTTAGAAAGCTCACTCCATCATCTAACTTGTTCTAAAATTTCGCATGTATGCCTCTCAAACTCCAAATTTTATAGCTAGTTGATTCTACTCTTCAAACCCTAGCAACAATTTGCACTCTTGACACTTCACGGCTCATAAAACTTTCATAAAAGCTTCAAATGTATTGATTTTTATTTTCATGGAAAGCCTACACAAGCTACTATAAGCACCTAAATTATCAAAAATAATTAATAGATTTTATGACTTGGGTGGTTGAACAAAGTCTATACCCCTCTTCGTCGGGTGGCAGCAGACTCTTTTCCTTTCTCAAGCTCACAACTTTTTTTCTCCAACTCCAAATACTACAAGAGATGTCTTGATAGGAAGTTAGCAAAATTTCCCACATTGACTGTAATTTTCACTAAGAAAGACTTGAAATCAAACTTGCAATGGCAGATCAAAGTTGCTGCCATCACCTTTCAATAGCAGCAGACCTCACTCTATTAAAATAAGCATAACTTTTTGTTCACAACTCCAATACAAGAAAGTGAATAGGTTCTATAGTCCTCACAACTCAAAAAACACACATCTCAATTTTTATTACAAATGCCTTTATATCTTGGGAGCTATCTCTCTCCAAAATTCACTGTTCAAAAAATTGCCAAACCCTAGGTCCAGCAAGAGGAATATATCCCCCTTTCCTTCCATATCAATCTATGATATGCCCACATGGATGGCCAAATCCTATTGGACAGGCCCTATTCACCCCATGCTCTTCTTTCTTATCCCTCACAAGATCCATTCTACCTCAAAAGTCAATAAGAAAGATAAAATAATCCTTATCTTTCTTCTAATTATAAAAGAGTCTATTCTAGAATATAAGTAAGGTAGGAATAAAACAAATAGCCATCTTAATTCACTAATTAAGCGGCTAAAATAAATCCTCTCCTTATAATATCTTCTAAAATAATCTCTAGCACTCACACATGTAATAACAATAAATACAAGATATACAATATTTTTACACATTGTATGTAAATGCAGTATAACACCGCACCCATTGCATCTCTTTTAGTTCTAAACACCCACTTACAACCAACACTAGAAATATTTGGTGGAAGAGGAGTCAATTCCCATGTACCATTGTCTATGAGAGATTGGTACTCTTCTTCCATAGCCTTCTCCTACTTAATTGCATCTTGAGACTTCAAAGCATCACACAAAGACAACGGATCAGCAAGAAGAGCCACATTTGCATGTGTTGTTCTCATTCGTCTCACTTACTCTATCAATACTGCCTAGAGTAAATCTGTAAAGAGGGATTCGAACACAGGGAGAGACTATCTGCATTGAATTAAACTGTTAGAGTGTCACGGACATAAGATTTATTCTAATAAATTATCTAAGTAATAATAGACCAATAGAAGTATGTAAAATAAGTTGATTTGATAATATTTGATAGAAAAGCTTCCTGTATTTATAGATGCTAAATCATCTTTTATATACGTTGTAGTTGGTAGGTTAAACTTGGTCAACAAGGTAGCTATGTTACGCATATGTCGACATCTCATAGAACAAGCTAAATGCATATATCACATATAACAGAAATTATAATGTCATAAATATTGTATGCTAGATAGTGGTAAACTGACGCAAGAAGTTCGAGCATGCGCCTTGCAAATTAGACACGTGTATGAGGTCCTATAGAATACCGCCACATAGCTCTTAGTTAGATAGTATTTATAGAGGCAAGAGTGAAGCCCTCTTCACTCTTGTCAACTCCTTTCCTAGTTCTAGTCTAGTTTCAAGAGTCTTCATGTTTCTAGTCTTTGGCAATAGCCATTCCAATTTTCTTTGAATATACATACTTTCTTAATTCCATTTTGTGACTTTTACTTTGATACAGTTTTCATTAGATTATGCATCTCTTTCTAATTCATGTCCTTGACAGATTGACAAGAGTACACTTATAATATCATAGCTTTGTCTTGTCTTGATTAAGAGTGGATTATCCCTTTCTCTCGATAAGACACAAGCATATTAGAAGTTGCGGATTACCCTCTTCTAAATTGATATTATTCCTAGTATTTTCTTTGTTCTCCCTTCTACTTATCTTGAGTAGTGTTAGATATTTTTTGAAGTATTATCATGGCAGAGCTTGCCGAAATGAAGAGTGCAATGGCACAAATGCAAGAGCAAATGAAGGAATTGATGCTTGTAATGCATCAACTCATTGTACCTCCACAAGGAGCAACAAGGTTACCAAATAATGAAGATATAGATATGATTGGAGCTGCTTCAATATCTATACCAAGCCATATAATTCCTCCTACATTGGAACATTGTCCAAGCATCAGAGAACCAAAAATTGGTCTACTTGAGAAGTTTGATGGCACAAGATCCAAGTTTCGAAGATTCATCAACCAAGTCCAACTGGTGATTGAATTGCAACCGCAAAGTTTTTCAACTCCAGGATCACATGTCAGATTTATTGGTACACTACTTTCAAGTTATGCCTTATCTTAGTTTTCATCTTTTCTAGAACAACGTGATCCAATATTGGATAATTTAGAAGCTTTTTTAGCAGAATTTCCATCCATGTACGAAGAACACGATGCAAGTTGTGTTGCAACCAACAAGCTTCATATCCTATGATAAGGCAATCGATCAATGACATTATATGCTTCACAATTTTGACAACTAGTAATCGACATCAAGTGGGATGATGCTGCACTCATCAATCAATTTTTCTACGGATTACAATATGAAGTGAAGAAATTGATATTGAAGTTATCCAATCCTCAAACATTGAATCAAGCAATAGACTTTGCAGTGAAGTGTGATAATCGGCTTTTCAAATTTAGATCTGAAAGTCGTACAAGAGAACCTTAGCAACATTATAATTCAGTGGCAGTACCAATGACTTCTCAATATGTACCTTTAGAAGTCGAAGACATGCAAATTGATGCTATATGTTTCAAGCCGCTTACTGAACAAGAAAAGACTCGATGTCGTCAAGAAGGATTATGCTTGTATTGTGGAAAATCTAAAGACACTTCTCAAAATTGTCCAAAGAAACGATGCAACCACAAGATGAGGAGTACGACTGTCAAAGAAGACAATATGTCGGAAAACGAGTTTGTCCAGCCAAAATAAGGACCGTGTGGCCGGGATCTTGTATAATTTTTAATGAAGGCCCTATCCTCTCCTCACAACTGTCTCCTTGTTTTATAATAGATGTGTATTTAGGACCTAATAATTACAAAGCTTCTGCTTTAATAGATTCAAGAGCCTCGGCTTGTTTTTTAGATGAAGAATTTGCTAAAAACCATAGAATACAGATAGTACAAAAATCTAAACCCGTACACGTAGAAGTCATAGATGGTTGTCCTTTATCTTTTGGAGATGTTACTCATGAAACACTTCTTTTAGATGTAGTAGTAAATGGCCATAAAAGTAATTTTCAACATAATTAGATCTCCCTCTATTCCAGTTGTTCTAGGTATATCATGTAGATTGGATTTTTCATACTTTAAACTTTTCTAAAAGTATAGCTAACAATATAATTAATCAAGTAAGAAATCATAAGTTTAGTAGAATAGAACCTGCGTTTGTAGGTACAAGAGCTTTCTTGCACGCTGCAGAAGAAGGATCATCTTTTGTTATTTATGCTACACCTATTTCCAACGATGGAAAGACTTCAAGTATCATTCCAAGTCAGTATCAAGATTATCAAGACGTTTTCGAGAAAAAGATTGCAGATATTCTTTTGGAGCATCGTCCATATGATTGTTCAATCGACCTTAAAGAAGAAACTCAGCTACCATTTGGACCAATCTATAATTTATCACAAGATGAATTGGCTGAATTCAAGGCATATATTGACTAGAATTTGGCCAAGAATTTCATACGCCATTCTAACTCTCCAGCAAGAGCTCCAAGTCTATTTGTGAAGAAAAAAGATGGATCATTGCGGATGTGTGTTGACTATCAAGGACTCAACAAGATCACAATCAAGAACAGATATCCATTACCTCTAATATCAGGACTCCTCGACTAGTTGAATCAAGCTAGGATCTATACAAAAATAGACCTAAGAGGAACATACAATCTAGTACGCATCAAAGAAGGAGAAGAATGGAAAATTGCTTTTCAAATCAGGTATGGACACTTTGAATATAATGTCACGCCTTTTGGACTTACAAATGCACCAGCTGCTTTACAACATCTCATGAGTGATGTTTTTCGTGAGTTATTAGATAATTTTGTCGTTTGCTACCTAGATGACATTTTGATCTATTCTAAGAATATAAAAGAACATGAAATATATGTTCGTCAAGTATTACAAAAACTTAGAGATGCGGGATTGTACGCCAAGATGGAAAAGTATATATTTCACACTATTCAAGTTGATTTCTTAGGATACATCATTTCAAATGATGGTCTCATGATGGATCCTAAGAAAGTCGAAACAATCATGAATTGGAAGATTCCAAAGACGATAAGAGATGTCCAATGCTTTTTGGGATTTGCCAATTATTATCGGATCTTCATCAAAGACTTCTCTCCTATTGCGGCTCCACTTACACGTTTGACTTGTAAATACAAA